>CM076576.1:657463697-657544932 GCA_034641835.2 Pinus albicaulis | reverse complement strand
TACAGTTGTATATTTTTAACATTATTCAGTTATATATATATATATGGTCCATGTATATTATGTTCATGTTGCAGTTGTACTTAATTTTCATGTTGGTGATCATCCTGGTGTGGTGCATATTGTGAGGTCATGTTAGATATGTTCATTTAATGTTTAGCTTGCAGATAGATGTGTATATGTGATAGCATGAGTTATTTGACATATTGAGATGTATATTTGATGTTTGTGTTGT
Organism: Pinus albicaulis; assembly: GCA_034641835.2. Taxonomy (NCBI): domain Eukaryota; kingdom Viridiplantae; phylum Streptophyta; class Pinopsida; order Pinales; family Pinaceae; genus Pinus; species Pinus albicaulis. Next base: position 657,544,700 of record CM076576.1, on the reverse strand, counting down.
GATGATCTTAATATATAATGTTAATTTGATGTTTGAATGTGTTTATTAGTCAAATATGATGTTTGTACGATGGTTAACATGATCATGATGATGCCTATTAATTAATTTAATATTAAATGACCATGATATTTATTAAATATTATGTCATGATTGTAATTGTAATTTAAATTTTAATTGTATGTAAAATTGTAAAATGGTATTTGTATTTGTACTTATTGTAATTTAAACTGTAATTTCATGTAAAATATATATATTTTTTTTCTAAGTAAGTCTAAATTCTATTATGTATAAAATATTAGTACAAAACTGCACCAACGTCAGCTAGGGAAGCCTGAACGCTGTGCCTGATAGTCAAGCAAGACAAGCATAGTCGGGACTGCCCAGTACGGGAAACCAGTCCATTAATCCATAATGTCTTAGCCGCCCAGAAGAGGGAAACCGGCTTTAGATTTGCAAAAAACAAAATGAAACTATAGCTGAAATAAGTAAACTGCCTGTACAGCAAAGCAATGTAGCTAAGATGCATATACTTTTGACTAGAACTGAAAAAAACCTGGATGCTAGAGCAGCTAAGATCCATGAGTAGGCGAGGGGTCTTCTTCGACAATTCTGCAAGTGTACAGCTCACTGCTGTTCACCTGAGCATCACCTGGAGCACTTCCACCACCTTCGCGCGCAATCTCCATTGAAGGCCTGAGCTGAGGAGTAGAGAGAGCAGGGCCATCCCGTGGAGAGCTGTTGCTGAAGGAGGGAGCGGCCATAGTCGAGGAGCTGGGCAGAGCGAAATTCGGGACAACTTCCTTCAGAGTCACAGTGATGAAAGTGGTGAGAGTGGCATCACAAGAGGTGCATTCAAACCTCAGCTCAGAGCGTTGAGAGGTTTGACGAATTGTGGGACGAAGGGAGCTGACAACGGCTGGAGGCTCAAGGGGAGCGGGCGGGGTAGAGATGGCGTCAGGGGAGATGCCAGAGGCATTTTCAGACATGGGAGCAGGAGAGGGAGGCACATGTTGATGAGAGGGCCGACCACGAGTGGAGCCCCTCCGGGCTCTCATGCGCTCGCGGAGGCGGGGCATGATGACAATAGCAGAACGAGGCTGAGCGAAATTCCCCAAGGAGGCAGAGGGAGAATGAGAAATCTGGCTACCCCCTACCTGAACAGACGAATCCAGAGCAATGCCACTGAGACCACGAAGCAAATTGACAGAGGAGGAAGCGGAATTACCTGTCTGAGCAATGGTGGCAGAGTTCCAAATTCTACGATTACACCAAGGACTGTGAGAGAAATGGCAATCAGGAGCTGGTTCAAAACAGGCCACAATCCAGCATCGCTTTCCTGTGGTGGTTTTAATGGTGGCTTTAATGCTCGCTGGCGAGAAATTCACCTGCAGAGGCTGAGGAGAGCAGAAGCCGCTCCCTTCTCCATTCAAATCGCAGCGTAAGCCTTCCATGCCAAACACAATAGCCATGTCGAGGAGCTGAGTGAGCCTTTCAAGGTAAAGAGAATTCGCATCGGGTGAGAAATTAAGACCATAGTTAATGCCAGTACCGGGAGCCATGTGGGCTGCACCGGCGTGGTCCATCGGGAAGTGGTCTGAGTGCCACGTTCCCGGATGGCCTTTAATCAGCCGCATCCGGCGTGGTGCTATCGCTGTGCACCTGCGCAGTACATTGCTGTAGCAGTGCTTCATCAGGAATACTGTGTAAAGGACCCTGGGTGAGGGTGCTCATACTCTTAGTTCCAAAATTTGCCAACAGATCAGCAATTTTGTTGTTTTCCCTTTTGGTATGACTGAAAGAGATAGCTCTATGCTGCATTAACCAATCACTTAAACGCTTGATTCTAGCCTCCAGACGCCAACTATGGGCAACTTTCTCCGGAGTGGTACCCCATAGAAGTCTTTTGGCAATATTGATCAAAATTTGGGAGTCTCCTTCAATGATAATGGGAAAGAAATTGTTGAGATGAGTCAGACAAAGACCTTGCCACAATCCTTCTAATTCAGCCGAATTATTGGAGTCCCATCCAATAGCTCCATAAAAGATGATCTGAGTTTCTCCTTTGTGATTTCGAATGATGCCTCCAAAGCCTGCAGGCCCCGGGTTTCCTTTAGAGGCTCCATCAAAATTTAGCTTGAAAACTCCCTCAGGGGGTGGGGTCCAACAAGGGGGGGGAGAGTGGGGAGGATGGACAGTAGGGGGAGGGGTGAAAGCAATGCGGAGGTTCCAGTTTTGCCAAATGGAGATTTCCTTGGGATTGTTAGGATAGTCATCTTCATTCCATGAACGGAGGGCGAGGGATTCCTGAATGTTGCTGCAAAAGGAGGTCCATAAATGATCCAGATTGGAAGCATGATTTTTGAAGATTCGTTTGTTTCTTTCTTTCCATAAAGTCCAGAAAACTAGACCTGGAATCAGCGACCACATAGCATTGAGGATGGGAGAGAGGAAAGGGCGGGAAGGCCATCTGCGGAGGATGTTGGTTATATCTCCCATGGGTTTAGCCTTCTGACTCCTGAAGTTGCATTTCTCCCAAAAGGTATTAGCTAAGGGGCAAAGCAATAAAAGGTGCTGGATGGTTTCCTCATACTGAAGGCAGTTGGGGCATTGGGAGGGACCGAAGAAACCTCGTTTAACAAGATTATCCCAGGTAAGAATGCGCTTGTGGCTGAGGAGCCAAAGAAAAGTGGAGACTTTAGGCCAAGTGAGATTGTTCCAAATATTATTCCAGGGAGGATCACTAGGGAGTGGTTTGGGATGCAGAATGGAGTAGGCTTCTTTTGTGGAGAACATGCCTTTGGTGGTATTGCCCCATCTTAGAATGTCAGGTTCATCTGTACTTATGATTTGTCTTTTACGAAGTTCAGCATTGAGAGCTTCTAAGTCGGGGCCGCTGGCTTGAGGCGCAATAACTTGAGGAGCCTTCCACTGTCTGAATCCTTTGCTGTTGGTATCTTGCCATTGATGACAGACCCGGATTTCTTGTACATTGCTGTTGTCATCCATATTGATGCCAGGAAACGCCTCAATAAGAGTAGGATTTTGTTGCCATGAATCCTGCCAAAATCTTGCTGAATCACCATTACGGATTTCCCAAAAGCTATGTTGTTGTATGAGAAGATGATGCTGTTTAGCTGAGTTCCATATGAGAGAGCCCTGTTGCTGCGGAGTGAATCTGATTAGCTCAGCCGAGGGTCTTTTGTTAGCATATTTAGCTTTCCACCACTTAGCCCAAGGAGTGTAAGGTCTGGACGTCCAGTTCCACCAGATGCGAGCAGCCATTACTTCGTTGCTATGTTGAGGATCGCGTAGGTTCAGACCCCCTGCGTTTTTGGGTGAGCAAACCAAATCCCATTTGACTAAGGCCCATTTTCTATTTCTGCCAGATGAGCCCCAAAGGAAGTTGCGTTGCAAAGATTTTATTTGTTTAAGGACCCACTTGGGTGCTGCTAGAACAGAGAAAAGATACATCGGCATTGACTGAAGCACGGATTTGATAAGAACAAGTCTGCTGGCCAGATTTAGAGCTCTAAAAGTCCAAGAAGTAAGTCTTTTCTCCAGTTTTTCAAGAAGCTTGTTCCAGGAGGAGTTCCGGATAGAGGAATCAACCAGGGGAGCACCAAGATATTTGTCCGGAAGAGAAGCAATAGAAAAACCAAGGATGCGAGCAATATTGGCTTGGGTGAGAGGGGGAGTGTTGAAGAAAAAGATCTGGGATTTGGTGTTATTGATGGTCAGACCCGAGGCAGCGGAGAAGAGATGAAGAATGGCTTTGAAGGAGCGAGCTTCCTGCACAGAGGGGTGGCCAAAGAGCATGTTGTCATCCACGAATTGCTGATGTGTGGTGACAGGGGCCCCATGAAGAGAGATACCCCGCAAGTGCTGGGAATGGACTGCCTTTTTGATTAAATGGCCAAGACCTTCGGTCATGAGCACGAAGAGAAAAGGGGAGAGAGGATCCCCTTGTCTAATGCCTCTTGAGGGATGAAAAGGAGGAGAGGGAACACCATTGACAAGAAGAGAAAAGGAGGTTGAGGTGATGAGGCTCATAACCCATCTGGTCCACATTTGATCAAAACCAAAGGCATTTAAAGTATGATGAATGTAATTCCAATTCAACTTATCAAAGGCTTTGGATAGATCGAGCTTGAGAAGCATACCTGGTTTTCTACAAGTCTTCAGAGAGTGCATGATTTCATGAGTTAGGATGATGCCATCCAGAATTTGGCGCCCTTCTACATAGCCGGTCTGCTCCGGCGAGATTAGAAGAGGGAGGAGCGGCTTGAGACGATTGGCTATAACTTTGGAGATGATTTTTTATATGACATTACAAAGAGCTATAGGTCTGAACTTGTCCGTAGTGTTGGGCTGATCCTCTTTGGGAACCAACGCAATGAATGTGGTGTTGAGAGAGGGGAGAAGCCAATGCATAGTTCTGGACTCTTCAACAAGTTGCCAAACTTCAGTTTTGATAAGATCCCAAAATTGGTGGAAGAAGTTAGAGGTAAAGCCATCAGGACCAGGAGCTTTCCCATCTTTGAACTGCGCTACAGCTTCATCCACTTCTTGAGGGGAGACAGGTCTGAGAAGCATTTTGTTGTGCTCCTCAGTGATCATCTTGGGGATGTTCTGAGTGACTTGATGAATATCTTGTTGTCGATTTATTTGAGGCTCTTGCAGAATGCCTTTGAAATAATCGACCAACTCCTGTTGCATTTCTTCATGCGTTTCCTTCCTTTCCCCCTGCGGACTGAGAATGTGACTGATTCTGTTCTGCATCCTGCGCTGCACAGTGGAGGCGTGGAAGAACTTGGTATTTCTTTCTCCCTCTTTTAACCATCGGACTCTGGATTTCTGTCGCCAGAGTATTTCTTCCTGTTTTTTTCTCTCGTCCAGCTGTATTTGAAGGGCCTTTTCCTTCTCTGCGAGCATCTCCGTCCGGCCCTGAGTAATGATGTCCTGTTGCAGTACTTGCATGCTTTGCTCGAGGATTTTCTTTTCCTTGAAAATATTGCCAAAGACAGTTAGATTCCAATGTTTGATGTGGTGTTTTATGTATTTGAGCTTCTGCTGGAACTGATACATTTTGGATCCCTTTGGGGGCTGAAAGTTTCTCCAGGCTGCCTGAACCATTTCTTTAAAGGAGGGATGAGTCAGCCAAAAGGCTTCGAACCGGAATGGCCTCCTTAAATGAGACCCTATATCCTGCCATTGGAGTAGGATAGGCCAGTGATCCGATCCTGCATAGGGCAAGATGGAGCTTGTAATGTCTCCACCTATGTGAATTGCATTGTCGGAGAGAAGAAAACGATCCAGCTTGGAGGCGATTTGGTGACTTCCGGATCTTTTGTTGTTCCAGGTAAAGATACCATTGGAGAAGGGCATGTCAATGAGCCAATTGGTATTGATGAAGCTTTTGAAGTGATTGCTATCCAGGTCTAATCTGGATCTCCCGCCAGTTCGTTCTTCCATTCTCATAATCATGTTGAAGTCGCCCCTGATCATCCAAAGAGGATGGCGTCTGTGAGAATTGAGATGAGTTATGGTGTTTAGGAGCGCCGTCTCACTGCTTTGATCTTGAGGGAAATAGACATTAGTCAAATGTCCATGAATATTGGTGCCGATTGGATGGAAGGTGGCTTGTATAAGATTATGAGCTGCATGGAAATCAGAAAGCTGCATAGAGCTGATGTCCCAGGCTATTGCTAGGCCCCCGGAGAAGCCTGAGGCATCTACAGCTACTGAACTACTGCTGGGCCAGGCTTTGGATAGGATGGCACCAAGCAGATTACTGTTACATTTCGTCTCTTGGAGGAAGAGAATTTGTGGTCTTTCTTTTTGAATCATGGATTTGATCATCCGGTATTTTCCTGGGCCATTAAGCCCTCTTACATTCCATGATATCAATTTCATGGGTAACTAATTTTCAAGAGGTTTGAAGAATCTGGTCAATTTGGGATATCTCCCTGAATCAACCAACATTTCCCCGATCTGCATGGTGCGCTGCCAATCTGGCTTTCTGCCTCGCTTTTTACTTTCCTTCAGGACTTTCAAGCTATCCCAATGACTTCCTGGTTGGATCCCCAGTTTTTTATGCTGATGTGCTTTGGAGAGTACAACCTCCAACGTTTCGATTTGGTGAGGAAGGATCTTGTCAAATTCTTTCTTTTTGCAGGCATCCTCCAAGCCGATGAGATCCAAATCGCCCAGATCGAGTCCTTCAGAATCTTCCTCCATTAGGGTGGATTGCGGGCTTTCCTGAGGCTCTTTACTACCCGAAATAGGGTTGGAAGAGTTCCCTTCTAGATCCGTAACAATGGGGTTCCAGGACACCTGCTTCGGAATCGAGAGGGGGTCAGGATTTGAAGGGCTTTTCAGATGCAGAGTATCTTGAGAGGGTCCGGGGATCGAGGACTTGATCTGGGGGCGGGGGGGAGGGTTTACAGGAGCTGAGGAGTCAGGGGTTACCGTGGTTTCATCTGGCAAGGGATTTGTACTGGCTAAGGCGGCAAAGCTATTGCTGGTGGAGGGGGTAGACGAGGAGGGGCTAGGTTTAGAGTTGGGCGGGGGGGTTTTCTTGCTATTTCTCCTTCTGGAAGGGACTTTGGTGAACCCCTCTGCATCTTCTTTGTCTCCAGCATTTTGAGTCTTGTTTTGGGCAAAAAGTGGGAAATCTCTGAAGAGATGTCCGTGTGCATGACATCTTCTGCATCGAAACGGTATATGTTCATAGTCCAAAGGTTGGACCCATTCATAATCATCATGAAACAAGCTTACCGCATCTGGGAGGGCTCTATCCAGCTGCATTTGGACACAGATTCGCGCGTAATAGGTGTACCTTCTTAGCTTCGTTTCTTCAGCTATTTTGATGAACTCGCCAAGTCCGCTGCCAATCACTTGCAGAGATTCCTCATCCCAGTATTCGAGAGGCAAAGAGTAGAGCCGAATCCAGACTGGAGCCCAGTTGAAGTTTTCTTGGTCTGGATTGAACCTTTCCACCCAGTTCCGCAAGTATAAACCTGCCGAGTTAAAGAAATAGGGGCCGCCATCCATAACCCTATTTCTGTCCTCAAGGCAGTTGAAGTCAGCTGTAAAGAAGCCTTTTGGACCTAGTTGCAGACTAACATGTCCTTTTGGCTTCCATTTGGACGCGATCCATCCTTGTAGGGCTTTTTCAGTCGGCCATAGCCCCATAAATTTTCCAATGAGAGCATGATCTCTCATGTACTGAATCCTAGCATTGATTCGATGACTGGGCAGATCGATTTTGGGTCTATCTGGAGCTATTGGTTTGCAGGTCGAAGAGGTAACCTGCGGCGCTTCCTTCTGTGGTTCAGAGTTCGATTGCTGGGTGCCTTCCTTCTTCTGCGCATCGGCCGAATCTGTCATGTTCAAGTCAGAGTCTTTTGTCGTTTTGTGATCCGTGACAGGGGGAGACTGACCGCCTCCCCCCGTTCCCGTTTCCATTGCTGTGTGCAGTACAAGCGATCAGACGTGAGCGCTGTCAGTGAGGGCAAAGGTGCATTGAGGACTAGGGTTTCTGCAGAACGAGAGAAGCGAAAACCCTAGCGGAGCGCGAGTCATAATTTTTTAAAAAGGAAAACTATTACTTGCTAAGTCTTTTTTGAATTTTTTTTTAAAAGGGTTCCCCATTTATTATTACAATATTGATTATTATAAAAATAAATGGTGGGGTTGTTGAATAGTACAACAATTGGCGATTCATTGGAAGAAGTAGTTATATCTAATAATTTTGAAGTTTCTAAAACTTTCAAAATAAAAATAGTTTAGAAAACAGAAATTGAATGAAAGATTAGATAAGTAATATTACTCTGAGTAATAAAACAAACTTACCTAATTACAATTCATTTGATATCCTCTTAAAGATTAAAATCCCTTTGCATATATCAGTCATTACCCAATTTAAATATAAGTTAGCATGATTTTGTAGATCAGCTTTTAAATGTACTCATTTGTCATAGGTAGAGCCTCTACTACCAGGAGGTGTCTATAGCCTAGACATGGTTACCTTTTAACCAACAATGATTCAATGTCCCATCCATGTAAGAATACATTTTTTAGAGACAAATCCACAATTATATACTTTTTCTATTTTTTTCTAAAATAGTTCTTTTAACAAAATATTCTTTTTATTACTTAAAAAGGAATTGTCTTGGTATGGTTTCCAAATGGTGATAATTCCATTCATTGGTTTTAATTCAACTGAACAAGCTGGCTCATGATGAGACCCCTTGTCTTTTGATTAAAATAATCTCAAGCAATTACCCTATTTTGGTATGCAGTATTGGTAATGTCAGTCTTATTATTTCCCTATGAATATGGTAAGCATGCTCTTGATGAGACCTCTTATCTTATAAGCTTTAGTACATTACTCATGATTACACTCTAAAAAGAGAAAAGTTTACTGGACAGGGAGAATCATTGCCTCTTTAAGAGTTCTGGATGACAAGTATCGAGTTAAGGATGCTTATCTGCAAAAAGTCTTTCACTTTGTTAAAGATATTTTTCTTGACTGATAATAGAACATAAGTCTTTTATAAAGTTAGATTTTCTCAAAGAATGAATAATTTTGGTAGAAAAATAAAACTTCAGAGAGACATAACTTAATTAATTTTCAAATCTCTTAACTATTTCCTTAACAATCTCTATTTATAAAAGCGAAAAGTCAAAATATTTCAATAGATATTATTTCAAGGCCAACAGTTATATTATTTAAATTTTATTTTCCTAGGAAAATTAAAGACAATAATGTACATGGGATAGAAGAGTTTATCTCCTATGAGATTTTTTTTTCAAAATATGCCCATTAACAGGTAGATAATATTTCTTTCCTAATAAATCTTGCAATAGAAACATTGTTGGGCCGATTTGTTCTGAAATTTGAAATGGTCCAAGCCACATTCTTTGGAATTTGGTATGCTTACCTTTTTCCTCATGTGATTTATCCCATTTCAATACAAGGTCTCCAAGTTGAAATGATTTTTTACTAACAGAATTTGCATCAAAGGAAGATTTAACTAACCTTTGATTATGAGCATGGGTGATCTTGGATTTCTCTCTCTCTTCTTCAATTTTGAGAATTTGTGATTTCCTTAATTGCAGAGAAGAAGGAGTTTCTTCAATAAATTGAAGCAAGGCTAAAGAGGGAATAACTACATTTGTAGGAAGAACAACTACTCTCCCATAGACTAGATTAAATGGAGAAGTACCTATGGAGGCTTATGTGTTATCTGATCTGCCCATAGAGAAAATGTTAAATATTTATGCTAGTTTCTTTGACTCTGATCAATAGTTCATTTAATGATCCCAATGAGGTTTTTATTAGTTGATTCTGCTAAACCATTTCCTTGAGGATAATAGTTAGCGGAATAGTTAAGTTTGAAACCTCTTTTAAGAGAAAATTCTATCATAGTATTTCCTCTGAAATAAGATGCATTGTCAAACATCAAGGCAGTTGGTAATCCAAATCTGGTGATGATAAATTGATCAATAAATTTGATAATGTTCTCGGAATCGGTTACCTTTAGTGGAATTTCTTCCACCCATTTAGTAAAGTAATGAGTTGTTGTAAGGATGTATCTATGTTGCTTTTAAGAGTGAAGAACGATCTCACCTATTATGTCCAATCCCCATTGCTCAAATGTGTGTTCGATATTGACTGGATGTAATGAAAATGTACGTTTCCTTTGTCTTCCAGCAATAGTTTGACAAGTTTTTCACTTCCTTACATATTCGTGTGCATATTTAAACAAATTTGGCCAGTAATAGCCAACATGCAATATTTTATGTGTTGTTGTGTCTCCTCCAAAATGTCCACTAGCTAGTCCATCATGGAGTTCCTGCAAAACCTTTTCTGCCTCAAAATTTTTAAGACACCTTAGAAAAATAGAGTCAATTTTTCCTGAATAAAACATCATTGAAAATTTGGTATTTCTTTGCTTTCAATCTCAAAGATCTTTTTATTTTGTAACTGAGTTGCATAGGGGCATATTCATTTTTTAAATAAAAAATGATATCAACATATTGAGATTCAATATCGTTGAGGCTTACCTGATATGTTTGAACATCGTCACCTGGATTTTATTCTTCCGGTAAGTTGGATGATCCAGTTAGCATTCTACAAAAATCTTGAGCTCTAACAATTTTTGTTGGTCTAATTTCAACATTGTATTCTTGTAGTGCAATTACCCAGATGGCCCTTTTTCCTCCTACTTCTCTTTGCATCAGTAATTGCCTTGCTACTAAAAATGGAACTATGATTTTGGTATGAGTTTTAAGGAGAAATGATCTGAAATTATTTATTGACTTGAAGACAACAAATGCTTGTTTTCCATAGCAGAGTAATTTAATTCAGCACCTTGCATATTCGAACTAAAGTATGAGATGGGTGCTTCTATCTGTTGATCATTGAGATGTGTTAAAACGAAAACATATGATGTTTCTGATGCAAATGTGTATAAAACAAAATGATTAGAAAAATTGGGAGTTTTCAGGGTAGAGCATTAATAATAGTTTGTGTGATCAAGTCAAAGGCTTCTCTTTCATTGTCACCCCATTTGAAAACCGAATTTTTCTTAATCATATTCTGTAAAGGTAAAACTATTTGTGAAAAGTCAGGGACAAACCTCTTTACAAAATTTATTGTCCAAGGAAAGACTACATTGATTTCTTATTATGAGGTAAAGGGATTTTCTCAATTTCCTTAACCCTTTCCAAATCAATATAAATACCTTTCTTTGATACAACAAATCCTAAAATATTACCTCCGCTTAAGGAAAAATAAGACTTTTTTGGATTAAGCGAGATCCCATATTTCATGCATCATTCAAAGATCTGCTTAAGGTCATTTAAATGGTTTCTTATCATCTTGGAATAGACAATGATATTATCCAAGTAAATAACAACTGATTTGCTAATGAGTCCTTTAAAGGCTATATCCATAAAGTATCAAACCAAAAGGCATTTTTTGATAAGCATACGTTCCCCATTTATTTCTGAACGTAGTTTTCAATATATCATCTGGATGAACTAGGATTTGGTCATATCCTGAAAATCCATCAAGAAAAGACATGAGCTCAGAACCAAAAAATGACTATAGTACTTGTTCCAAGGTTGGAAATGGAAATTTTTCTTTTTGAAATGATTTATTCAAATTTCTAAAATCTATGCAAATGCGAATGTCACCATTATTTTTCCTAACAGACACTAAATTGGACACCCATTTTGAATGCCTAACGAGAAATATGATTTTGGTCTTAAGGAGTTTATTCAACTCTAATTTGATTTGATTCTCAAGGTTTGGATGAATTTTCTTTACTTTCTGTTGCACTGGTTTATCATTAGAAATCATGTGTATGGTGTGTTTTATAACAGAGGTATCATAAGTTTTGAGATCAAAATAATCCCAAGAAAATATACTTTTATATTTCTTCAGCAGTCGAATGAATGATAATCTTTCATCGGAGGATAGGTTGAGACCTAGATTGATATTCTGAGGCTTGTCATAACTTCCAACGTTCACTAATTCAAATTTCAGAGTTGAAATTTGAATTTTGGAATTAGTTACTTTTTTAAATATGTCTTTGAGATCATACAGATCTTCCAATTTGACTACATCTTTGGGTATTTTATTTTCATCATCAACGTTCTATTCTAATTGAATGTCATGCTCATTTTCATATAAGATTTGGTCATCGTATGACCCTTATGATGTTATAAAAATTACATTATCATAATAATCATTGAAGACTCTCCAATTCATTACATTATCAGGAATAGATGGCCTAAAAATTAGTTCAATGGGAAATCTATCAGGACTAAAATCCTCAGACGGTATGAGTTTTGATACAACATTAGCTAATAGACCAACACTAGAATTTTGTAGTTTGGGTACAGGAGAAATATTAAATGCCAAAAAATGAGATGTAAGATCTTGGACTAATGGTTGATAATGTCTAAGATGTCTATAAAGGCAATGGATTGTATTTATTACCTATCTAATGATAATTTCCAAGTCTCCAAAAACCTGTAGATATTTGATGTTGAGGTCGATTGCTTTGTATAATCCTTGAACCAATGACTCGTATCCTACAGTATTATTGTACACTCGAATTCTAACCTGAAAGTTAACATGGGATTTTCTCCTTTTCAGCTAATCAAAACACAACCATATCCTGCACCATTGTTAGATTTGGAACCATAAAAATACATAGTCCAAAACAGAGTTTTAACTATTGGTTTATTTACAAAATTTTTTCGCTTGGAAGCGTCTGTTTGTGAAAAAATTTCAATCTATGAGATGACAAAATTATCCAGAAAGGGAGTCTTTTGTGCATTAAAGCTCCCTAAAACTGATTTAGCCAAATAATTCCCAATAATTTTGTTATTGAATGCTATTGGCTCGTTATCACCTTCAAATTCAGTCACTATAATTCGTTATCCCTCGAATTTTATTTGGCTTCCCATTATAAGGAAGCCACATGTGAGATCAATCTATAGCAAAATATCCATGGAGTTTCTTAGACCAGTCTCTACTTAGAATTAGACCATAAAATTCAGAAATGTTAGTGACCAACATATCTATTATTTGATAGACTTTCGGATTTGTGGAAAGTCTAATATTGACTAAATTTATTTCTCCTAATACTTCTACTTTAGTTCTGTCAAGTTGTACGATGTGGATGGCAAAATTTTGAGGAGTGATGTTTAGCTTAGCACAGACTGTTGTTGCCATTATATTGGAAGAGGCTACTGAGTCAATCAAACAATTATGAATGTTTTTATTGAAAATTTTGTAAGTTAAGAGGAAAGGATGTGTATGTGAATTAGATATGTCACCGATCAAGATGACATATGTAGGATTGACTTTGTTTGAATAAGTTTGGGGCTTGCCCATTCCTTTAGAAGCTTGAGATACAATAGTAGCAGGTAAGGGTGAGACAAGAACTACATTCAGTTCTCTAAGTAACATTTTCTGTTGTTTTTTCAATTTTCTAAGTTCATGTAATGAAATGTTTGCCCTATTTTTCTTCATATCTTCCACAATATTATATTCCATGGTATCAGTGACTACCAAGGTCTTTGACGTATATGGAAGATTTGATGGAGACGGATTTGGATGTGAAGTTTTGGGAGATGACTTTTTACTGCTTTCTTTTTCCTTAACAGGAGGAGTTTGATTTTTCTGCTTTTGATTCAAGTGAGTTGTATCAGCAAGTACTTTGCTTCTGGTGCTAACGGGTAAAGCTTCTTGTTATTCTTCACTTGGAAGAATAAAGTCCCACATCCCATTTAGTTTGACTATTTATTCATCTCCAGTCTCTTCGTCTTCATTTTATTCTTCTTCTTATTCTAAGTTAGACTCAACATTAGATATGGTATTTGGTGGCTAACAATTAGAAAATGGATTTATTCTAAAAGATATGAACGAATTTTTCGTAGTAGAAGATTCAACAACTTGTTTCTTCATTTCAACCATTTCATTAGACATATTCTTTTGCACTTTATTAAGGCATTCAAGATCAAAAGGATCTTTCAGGACTTTCTTTTTAGAGTCATCTTTGAAAGACACTTTCTTAGATTTTCTGTCTTCTTGGGAGTTTTTCTTTTCAAGAGCAACTATGTGTTTTTATACAGATAAAGCTTCTTTCATGTTTTCTGCTAATGTGACTAACTGCACTCTATTGAAAAAAATGGCTATATTAGAGGGGAGAGAAGATATATACCACTCAATTTGAACATCAACACTAGGAGATTATGCAATAGGAATTTTATTTAGAATTTTATTGAACCTAGAGTTGAAATCTTTGATCTTTTCTCCTGTTTTAGCCTTCAAATTTGAAAATTAATTAATGAGCAATGAAATGGTTTTATCATCTCCAAACTTAGCTAATAATTGTTGTTCAAACATATCCCAACTATTTATGGAGTGAGGGGATAATGAAAAGTACCAGGATCCTGTAGATCCTATAAGAGTATATGGAAATAATCTGACTACACAGTCTTCTTCAATAACTTCATTTAAATTTATGGCCAACATATAGTTATCGATATGTTTTTCTGCTGGTAAGCCATCATCAAGATTAAATTTGGGCAGCCATCTTTCAGGATGTTTAGGAAGAGGGTGGAGAGGACCTACCATTGCTACAACACCTATATTATTCCATGGTTATACTCTAGATGGTGGTTGTTGTCTTGCCATGATGATAGGAGTATGTATGAACGAAGAGATGAGTGGGATTTGAGTCGAAGAGGGGGCAATTTGGCTACCAGAAATAGAAGAAATATCACCAATAGTTAGAATGGGAGTTGTTGAAATGAGTGGAGGGAATGAATGGATTTGAGATGGATAATTGGATAAAACCTCACTAATAGATATATGTGATTTATATTTCTTTGTATTATTTTAGAATGAAATAATGGGAAATTCCAGAGGAGGAATTCAAATATTCTCACTTAGAGAATGAGTCAAGATTCATCTTGGTTGTAAAATAGATGAAACACTTCCTTCATATGATTGAGAAACTACAGGTTTTTCAGCTGAAATCAATATTTTTTCTAACTACTCTATCAAAGTTTGAACTTCTAGTGATTCAGATTGTAATCTGAAGAAAGTAATTTATGAGATTCACTAGGATATTTAGAAGAGGTTTGTTCAACTTTTGATCTTAAAATGGTAGTTCTAGATGGGGGTCCAGAAGTTGGAGGAGATCTAGAGGGAGAAAAACTATTAGGATGGCCTCTTGATTTTTGGTCGGTTTTCTTTGCCATTTACAGTTGGCCCTCCTTCTAGAGCCAAAATGTTGAACCCCAAAATTCTGTTGCAACAACATGGGGGATAACCACTCGGTCCAGACCTTGGAAGCAACTCCTTTTCCGTTTGGTATAGTGGCTCCGACTGGGGATAATGGGACCAGTTTCCCAACAAATATTTGATATGATGATGGGCTTGATATAAGGTGAAATGGAAAACGATTTTTAAACTAAAATAAATGGTATATTTGAATAACAAATACATGCATATATTTAATCTAGTATTTAACTTAATTTATACCCAGGATAACTTAACTCATATGATATACAAAGATATCTTAAAGAAAAAGATAATAAATATCATTCAATTGCTATAAGAGATGAAGTTGTTAAAGATAATTATTTTGACTAAATAGTTAGGAAAAATAATTGTGAAATTATATCACATATATCAACTAATCATATAATCAATATGGAATTATAGATGAAACATCATACAATAGTGCTTTAATGAAAAACTGTAACTCAGATCTCATACATAATACAATATAAGGAAAATTATTGCTAATACATAAACAAAAATCAATTACAAAGATAGAAATATGAGATATGAGAGGTCCTACTCATGAAATCAGCAACATTGATCTACTTCTTTTCAACCAAATACACTCTAAGAGTATAAAAATGAAAATTCAGTAGAGTATGCTTCAATATCAAATAAAATCAAGATATTGTTCCATATATTTCATCAAAATAGTCACAAAAGTGTCAAGCTTAGATAGTTGTTTGACTACTTCAATTTGATTCTTTGCGGTTTCTTTCCACTCTCACTCTAATTGTTTGATATCTAGTAAAAATCCAGGCTTGCATTCTTTAATCAGATTGATATTACGAAGGTTCTCATTTTCTTTCGTGAACTGCTCAATGAAAGCTTTATCATAGGACTTTTGAGGTTTTGGCAGATGATATATTTTGCGTGAATTGTCTGAGGTAAATGACCCCATGAATTCTTGTCTTGAACTCCTGAATGTCTTGTCTGAGATATCTAGATTGTCAATAATACACTTCACCATATCCGTGTATGGCAGGATTTTAGGCCTCGTAGCTATTATGTGTAGGAAAGAATGGGTTGCTACAAAATAGGAAGCTTCAATCGATATTTTAGCATCGGTCGTTGCTCTGATTTCCAGTACCTTTGGATATTCATCCTCTAGTAGATTATACATAGCTTCCCATGACGTAGTTCCACCATATTTGTTGCATGTAGTATCACTAAAGAGAGGATGCATGTCTGAGTCTTCGAATTCAGAAGCATCAATTGTCTTTTTTCCTTTCTTAGTCATATTTGAGCGTTATTTTGTGAGATTAAGAAAATAGAGAAAAAAAATTGAATGTAAAGAAAATATGAGAGAGGAAATTAAATTAAAATAGTAAATCTGATAAGGATGAGAATTTTATTACAAACAGGAGTAAACAGATACAAATCTCCTCGAGCCTTTAAAAGAGTAAATGCAATTGATTTTTTATTAATTATGCATTAAGGCCTACATGTGATTCCTTTCTGTCTTGTAAAAACATTGCATCAAAAAATACGAACAATATTTCGAATTGATATGACTTATGTGTGATGTAGATTTTGTGATTGAGATAAATTGCAATATCAAAAAATCACAATAAAATAAAGTCGCAATTGTAATATCTCGCAACATCACAATATCGCAGAATCATAATATCGCAAGATTGATATATCGCCATGTCATAGTATCGCAAGATCGCAAGGTTAGAGTTATGCTATTCCAAAAGTCATTTATGTTTTGCGATTTGTGATGCGCGATGTATTTATTGACACTTTGAGCACCTTTTCCTTATACACAAAAGGTTTCAACCACTTTATGGACTTTAAGAAACATTTCAAGGCCTTTTAAATTATAAAGAGCTCAACACAACATTTGGTCTTACCAAAGGGTTTTATTGATCGCGTTTCACGAATTTTGATTAGTGGCTAATTTGTGTTACTTTTGGATTTTTCAATTTGTGATAAAGCGAGAAGTAATTGGTCCTAAGTGACTTAGCTCAATGCTTTAACATTTTCTAAGGGAAAAAAAATCTTACTTGCTAGTTTTTTGGAAAAAATGTTTTAAAGGGTCCCCATTTATTATTACAATATTGATTATTATAAAAATAAATGGGGTTTTGTTGAATAGTACAACACTTCCCTAACCCCTTCATCCTATCCCTTTTCTCCCTTCCCTTGTTTTGTCCTATTAGTGTTTTTATCCTTGCAAACAACAAAATGGAGGAGAAGAAATATTATAATAAGGGTGGAAAGGTGATAAGACATGAGCCCTTAACCACTCTTGAAATGATGTCTTCACCGCTATCCAAGTATTGTTTCCAAGGAGTAGGGCATCTTCCTTTTTGTGAAAAAATTGAGAGAGTCAAATACAATGCCACATTGTGTTTTCCACTCAACTGAAAAGGGACAAAGTAACAATTGCAGAGGTTACTTTCACCATATCAACTGATATAGTAGCTGAGGTCACAATGATACCTAATCATGTTGAAAAATGGTTCAAGAACCAAGACTTAGACCTTCAATATTATCAGCCTGATCTCAGAAGACATTATCAACAACACATGAAGAAGTATTTTCTTGTTGGGAACCTCCTTGAGAAGTATACACCACTCATGAAGATCATCATGAATTACTTCAACTGTGAGGGAATATTTTCTAGATTAAATGGGTATCACATTAGACTTATCATGCATTTCACAGGGGTAAAGCCACTAAATTTTCCCAATTACCTCTACAAAAGTTTGGAAAAGGTGGAAGAAAAAGTTTAGCATAAGCACAGTAGTCTTGAAAGTAGCCTCTTCCACCATGCTTTGATCAAAATCATTTTCTTACACCAGATTCATCAGAGAAGCATAAACTGGGAAAATTTCATGCAAGCATATGTCTTTTTGTCTTCTAGTAGCCAGCCTACTAGCCCTAGTTCACCATCAGCACCATCAGTACCATCTAGACATGTGGAGGTTGGCTCACCTAGCACAGTTTCAGTAAGGAGAAATATCGAGGTCACTCAAACATACCAAAGAGGTAGAATACTAGTGTTTTCTCCTCATATTGAGGAAGGGGCCAAGCCCACATTAGCAGAGCAGGGATTACCATCACAACATGAGACATCTATGCATGATGAGGAGATAATCCATCATGACTTTGAATTAGTAGAATTGGAGGCTAGTGAAGAGTCTGAAAACCTAGAGAGGATCATCAAGGACAAATATTCTCATATCAAATAACTCAAAGAAAACTTGGCAAGGGCTAATTTCATCATTTCCTTCCTAGAGAAAGAAAACAATCAGTTGAAGGAAAAACATTTGTCTTTAGAGAAAATTCAATTTGAAGCTAGTGTGCATGATGTGAAAGGTAAAGCCGTGGTTGATACTGAAGAGTAATAAAAGCATGAAGGTCAGGTGACAAGGAAGAGGCCAAGGACCATGGGTCTCCGAAGAGCATTGCAGAAAGAAAGAGAACAAAATCCACTAGATGAAGAGTTGACATTTGAAGAAAGGATAGCCATGGAAATCAATGAAAATAGGGAGTTTTGGCTTAAGAAATTCAATATTCACTTGGAGAAGCTCCTTGAAAAGGCCAACAGGGAAAAAAAGATGCGAAAACACATGGCTAACTACTACTATGCAAGAAATCAGATTTGCAATGTCAAAGTAAAACAATTGCAAGCCAAACTGAATGAAACCCTAAAATGTCAAAAGGAGAAGGAAAAATTGGAGCTACTTGCTAATGCTTCTCTAGTGGCATAAAATACCTTATCAAACATCTTTAGACCAATTTTGAATACTTTTGGAGAAAATTTTGGTTTTTGAGAAATTTTTGTCAAATTTGGAAATTCTGAAAACCAGTCATACTGGCAAAAGCATAGCATGGACAACGCTACATGTAATATTCCTAAATTAGCATGCAGCTAATAGGAATATTAATTTTTCTCTTAATATCTAGTTAGATGAATAAATGGGTAAGGACACCCATAAGTTGCTTAAGTGGGCATAAAATCCATCTTGATGTGAAAAGGGATCATGTTAATAACTAGATCAAACATCCTCATGTGTGAAAAAGGTTTAATATGTGTGGACAAGGTCAAGTTTGACCAAGTCAATAGCATTAACATGTGAGGAGTAGATCATAAATAAAGATAGCTCAGTGTGAATGAAGATCGATCTATCTAGTCTATCTAGTCAGAATAAAGACACCTTGGGTGTGAATGGAGACAATGCATGGAGACTAAGTCATAGTTGAATAAAATAAACAAGGTTGTAAATAGATGAGTGGGACTAATGGAGACAACATAATTTTGGTGGAGGAACCATTGCATGGAAGTAACCTCATAATTGGGTGGGACCCATGGCGAGGAAGCTCATCAACTATATAATGGAGGGAATGGTAGCCATATGGGGCATGATTGAGGATTATATTTTGTATGCGGTCTATTTAGACTTCTAGCATTCTTTTTCTGTTTAGCTAAGTTTGTGGCACTGTTTAGTGCAAGGGTTTTCTCATGCGGGAATTCCCCACTCCTTCTTGGAGAACTTGTTTAAGGGATCTAAGAGGTGCATCTTGTGCTACATTTTCCACTATCTGGTGTTAGTCCAAGAAGTCACCTTTATTAATAGCACATTCCCTTGTAGAAACTGCGTTATTTCTTAGGGTGTTGCAATGGAGGGGTTTAATCCCTTGTATTTTGAGCTAGTTTCCCTGAAGGAGGATCAACCTTTTTCCCAGAAAGCTAGAAGGAGGATCTACAACCATTTCTTTGCATGATCAACCATTTTTATGCATAGATTCAACCATACAACATTCTTCAGCCATAGATCTGTAGCATATGCTTCTTGTATTTCATGTTTATCAAGAAACCCTTGTCGGGTCATCTTGGATTTCTGTAAAAGAGGCTAGATCTCTGTTTTTGGGCCTCATTGATTAATATAAAAGAAGATCTATTTTTTCTCTCATATTTCTAAATATAATCCTCAATAAAATTTGTTGTCACTTTCTGCAGTAATTTCTGTGTTGCAGTAGTCTTGGGGTTTTAATGGTTTTGGGTTGTTCTGAGCATGGGAGGCCTATTTAACTAGGCTATAATGATTTGTTTCTAATTTCCTTTCAGATTTGGTTGTTATAATGTTATATCTAATGGATCCGAGGGCTTAATTCATCTGTTAATGCATAAAATTCTGAAAAATGTGCATGTATTGTTGATTTTCCCATTTGGGAATATTACACTAAACTTTTGTTTTTTGGGGGGGGGGGGGTCCATTAGATGAAAAATAAATATTTTTGGATTCCTTTTGATGATTATATCAATCCTAGTCAGTTTTTGAGTCATGTAAACCACTTTTGGGGAGTTAAAATTCCCAAAAACATGCAAAAGATCACCTTTCTGTCCTGTTTTTGGAAGCTTTGCTACGCTTTCTGAGTACTCTTGGGAGAATGAATATTTGGAGGGATAAAAGCCATATTTTTGAGAGATTTATTATCTTGTCATGTAGCATATGTACATAGCTTTCCATATCATCTTTCAGATAAGTATTTGGACACCTGGAAGGCCTCAAAAACTCATTTTCCCTCCAGCTCGCTACGCCTTCTCCAGAAGGCATTTTTCACAGTTAGTTTGACCTAGTTTGACTTTTTACCTATGTAATTGACGAATGATGATGTCATGAGGTTTAATTTGGCTGGTAAATATTGAAATAGGGTAGACACATTCTTGTTAATGAAATCTAGGTTAAATGTATCTAGTTTCCTATGATGAGGTGAATTGGTTGACCTCCACTAGACATTAGGGTTTTGTTGAGATTATCATGTAATCAACTCCACAACTGATGGATTCAACCCCTAAGAGAGGGGAGATGTTTTTTTGGTCTATATATATCATTTTCAAAGTCATTTGATTAGTTTTACATTATAGGATTGTAATCTTGTTACTTGTACTTTCACTTTCATATTCAGAAATCAAAGGATGCAGTTGTAACTATTATCTAGGAATTCATGTGCAGCGAGTTTATGATCATGTATATTCTCTATTATAGTATTTATTTAATGATATATATATCCTCTTTCATATCTTGTATCTTTAGTGGCTTTCCTTACAGTTCATAGGAAGAATTCTATTTATTCAGCTCTATTTATATGGAAATGTCATCTTGTGTTTTATGCTTCTAGTTTAATGAATTCATGATTGAAAATGCTCATTAAATCCCTCTACTTTTTCAGACTCACCACCATAACTAAAAAACCCTAAATCTATCATAGATCCACTTGTACCTTTCTCCTTTATATTTTTGCAGCTATAAACCCTTTTATGCCCAAACCTAGGTACTTTCTTTCATCCCTCAACCAACATTAAACTATAAATATCTCAAACCCTACCTAAGGCTATCATATCTAGTATAATATCTTTCATGTCACATTCAGTCCTTGGCTATGATTTCATTAAGAGAGCCCTCTCAGCGTGGTAGGGCTAGCTACTAGGTCAAAGTGTTCTATGGTTACCTTTGTCAGTCTCCTTTTCAGCCTTCAAAGCACTAGTAGAGTGCCAACATTCTAGCGCTGTTGTCGAGGAACGAAGTGACATATCTTCCCTGGGTGTACTACTAATTTTCATCGAATTCTAGGCCTGTGGGTGATAGGACCTAGTGTTCGTGAAGGATGATTCAAATTTGTAGAGAGCCAAGGTGAAAAAAGAAAGAATACATTGGCTCCGAAAAGATACACAAGATCGAATCCTAATCCACATCCAAATTCTCCAGTTGAAGATCTAGAGAAAATCATCATAAATCAGAGATATCACCACTCAGAGATTCAGTCGGGTCCATCTTATTTGGTAAGGTCTACATCATTTCCTGCAAAAATATTATCCTTTGAAGATATTCCATTCGATCTGAAATTTGAATTATCTTTGTTTAGATCAAAGTCATAAACTTCCTTGTTTGAAATAGTGTTTTATCCCTTGAGGTTGTCTGAAGTTACGTCATTATCTCAAATATTTTTTTATTATCTAAAGCTTGAAGATAGTACATTATCTGAAGAATCCAAATCTGATTATATTTTTATAAGAAATTCTGGAGTCAGTTTGATAGACTTGAAAAATTAGCCAACCAACTCCAATACACATCTGAGAAAGCTATCATCTAGTATCGGCAAGAGCCTTTGTTTAATCCAACACCATCTCAATAATTTTCTGCCACCTCTTACATCCCTTCTACATAATTTCCTCCTCATAAAACTTCTCAGTCTATCCCCCCGATTGTTACTCCTGCACCACACTCAGTAGTGTTCATGGCGAGATTTTCACCTATAGTTTTACCTGGTCAACTTGCACCCTTACCACAGGGCTGTGGTCAAATAATTCCTCTCTTTTATGAAACCTCTGAGATTAGTGTTAGTGAACACCTAGTGAAAGTTACTGATTTCATTGATTTATAAGAGATTGATGTCGATGATGCAAAAATTAGGATCATTGCCCAAAGCTTCTCCGAGGATGTAAAAACATGGTTTTGTTATTTTAATACCCCTTCCATAGAAAATCAATAGTAGTTAAATGATGCATTTATATCTATATGGGAAGTGAAAAATGATCCACTTTATATTCTTTCCGAATATGACAACTTAAAAATAAATCCTAATGAATTTTTTCAGGATTTTAGTACTTGCTTTAACCAGTTATATAACTCAATCCACAATGATATCAAGCCTCCTCCATGTTTTTGTCTCTTACACTATCCATATGCTTCTGATCCAGATATGGCATATCAGCTCCGAGAAAGAAGACCTGCAACACTTTAGGAGATGGAGAAAAACGCGGTTAGTGTCGAAGAAAATTTGAGGATAAAAAAGTCAAAGACCAAAGGTGAAAGAAAGGTGACAATAAAGGAAGAACCATCCACATCCTCTGATGCAAAATTGGATACTCTAGCCAGGACTGTGGAGATAATGGTGGATATAATGTCTATCACTAAAAGGGAACTGAAAACACAGTTTCGAAATCCTAATTTCCAAGGTCAGCAACATCAGCCTCAATTTAGGATTAAACATAGGGAACATAGGGTTCCAGAGTAGCCATCACAACAACAGATTCACACTCCTTTGCATCAAAATTATTCTCAAGGGGTTGAAGAGGAATAAGAGATTCTAGAAGAGAATCATTTATTCATAGAAGATGGACAACCTATCTTCCTTACATAGGATGAAGAATACACTGAAAAAATAAATTTACCGAAATATGAGGACTATATTCGTGTAAATGATGATGATTTGGAGGTCCAATCCGATTAATTCAACGGGGTTATATTAATGCTCTTAGCTCACAATAGAGGAAATATTATTTGAGAAACCAAGATGTTCCTATAACTGCTATTCATAAGAGGACAACTTAGAAAACATATACTCAGCCCAAGAAAAATCCCCAAGCTAGTCAAAACAAGGGAAAGGAGCCCGCAGCTACAAATCAGAGCAAGAAAAAATAGGCATCTACAAGTACACCAAACAAAGAGAAAGAAGGCCAAAATAAATAATCTGCAACAAAAGACTAGCTTGATAAGAGGGACATTGTTGTAAAAGAGGTAGATAAACAATCCAACCTATTTAGCTTAGAAAATGAAATCTCTAAGTTGAAAGTTTCTATCCCCTTGACTGAGCTTGTGAAAAATAACCAATACAAATCTCATGTTGCTGAAATGCTAAAAGTAGACCCTATTTCATATATGGTTAATGTTAAAGATGATCAACTCGAGCTCCTTTTTGGTCCAGCCATAGATGGTCAACTAGAAGATAGTGAAGTTCCCCCGTTTTATCTTAGTTTGAGGGTTCATTAGTGTATCCTCCATAATTCCATGTTTGATTCTAGAGCTTCTCATATCATGATGCCAAAGGCCATAATGGAAAAATTGGGCTTGGACATAACCCGACCTTACGATGATCTTTACTCTTTTGATTCTGGTAGAGTACGTTGTCTCGGTCTTATAATAGACTTGGTAGTTTCACTTGAGAAAATTACTACTAAAAATGTCTTAATGGATGTGGTAGTGGTTTATATACCTCCATGGTATGGCATGTTGCCGTCAACTTTCATAGGGATAAAATTTAAGAGGTACTCTGCAATTGGATTTCTCTTATGCCATCATCCCGATTTTTTGGCAACTAAGGAAGTTGTACCGGGAGGAAAAAATGAAGTACATGATCACCAGTAAAGAGAAACCAAAAAATAACCTTATAAATTATGTACATATTGATCTTGAGTCCTTTATTTTGTTTAATTATAGTGGTTTTGATGATTTAGATAGTCAAATTATAGAAGTTAAGGAAATTCCAGAAATTTCAAATAGTGTTCGAGCAATTTTGGATGAGGGATAACGAAATCAACCTAGTACTTCAGAGAAGATATCAGAAAAATAAGAAAAAGGAAATGAACAGGTTGAAAGAGTGGCCCAAAAGGAAGAAAAAAATTAGACTGCAAAATTCCAACTTCCTGATGATGAAAATGGTCTTTGGACCATGGATTTCAACGATGCCTTAGGAAAAGATGGGGTAGACATTGGAGTCTAGATCTGTAGTCCAATTCATCAATCAGGTAAAATTCCAAAAAATGTGAGATTGTGTTCCTATAAGTTAGCTTTCAATTGTTCCAATAATGAAGTTGAATACAAGGCATTGATAACCGGCCTCAAAATTATGAAAAAGTTAGGTGTGAAGAGAATTTATGTTTATGGCAACTCCGATATTGTAATTAAGTAGGTAAAAGGGGAATACTAGGCAAAGCATCTAAGGATGAGAGCATATCGAAATTTTGTACTTGAAATTCTCAAAATGTATCCTGAATATACATTGTCGTTCATTCCTAGAAGTCAGAATCTTAGATTCACTTTCCACAGCAGCAAGTAACTTTAAGCTTCCAATATTCTCTAATAGGAAGTTTGAAATTCATGTCAAACACTGACCAACTATTCCTGAAAACTTGAGGTATTGGAAAGTGTTCTGGGATGACAAACATGTGAGTAATTTTCTGCAGATGGAAGATGAGTTTGAAAATTCTTATATTGATTAAGTATATGATAAATATGATCAAGTGATCAAGGCTACTTAAGTTGATGTGTTACAATTGAAAGATAATAACATTACAAGGGGTATTGTACCTTTGGAAGAGTTGTTCAATCAAGATGTTGTTGCCAAAATCCGACCATGGTTCCTACCAAGAAAGGTGTTGAAGATGTGAATACTGGAACATCAGACAATCCCAAAATGGTTAAGTTGTCCAAGTCCTTATCTCCAGAGATGAAAGATAAATACATAGCCTTGTTATCTAAGTTTTCTGATGTATTTTCTTGGGATTATGTAGATCTAAAAGTATATGAAAAAAATATCATCCAACATGTAATTCCAGTCAAGCCTAATCAAAATCCCTTGCGATAAAAGTTGAGAAGAATTAATCCAAGGTTATTACCGTCAATAGAGAAAGAGGTAAACAAAATTTTAAAAGCAAGTATCATTGATCCAATTAGATTTTTAGAATGGATGTCAAATATTTTTTTGGTGAGAAAGAAAATGAGAGAGATCCGTCTTTGTATTGATGTCAGAAACTTGAACAAGGTGTCTTTAAAAGATAACTATCCCCTTCCTAAGATGGACCATATCCTATAGAGAGTGGTTGGGTCTTCTCGAATCGCTTCTTGATGGATATTCAGGATATAATCAAATATTAGTGCATAAGGACGACCAAGAAAAAACTTCTTTCACGACACCTTGGGGCACATTCAAATATGCTAGTATGCCATTTGGCTCAAGAATGCAAGAGCCACTTTTCAACAGGCAATGGACTTCTCTTTCATAAATAGAAAGATGTTTTTCTAGTAGTGTACCTTGACGATTTTACTGTTTTCTCCCATTCTAATGATGAACATTTATATCATTTGAGAATTGTATTTCATAAGTGCAGAAAGTTTGGAATTTTACTCAATCCCAAATATATTATTTTTTCCATGGAGGAGGGAAATATTCTTGGCCATATCATCTCCAAATATGGTATCCATATTGATCCTTCCTAGATTGAGGCTATTCAACAAATAGATTTTCCATGCAGCAAGAAGGAGATCCAAGCTTTTAATGGTAAGATGAATTTCTTGAGAATATTTATCCCAAACCTTGCCGAGCATCTTCAAGAAATGACCAATATTCTTAAAAAGGACAACGAGGAAAGGTGATCGAACGATGCTAAAAAGTCATTTAATTCAGTTAATTTTTCCTTGACAACAACTCCTATTTTGATCAACCCTGACTATTCCATTGATTTCATCATATTTTCATTCGCCTCCGAACATACTTTGATTGTTTTTTTGATGCAAAAGAAGGATAAGACCAAGTAGCCCATTGCATTCTTCAACCGTACCATTAGAGATGATGCCCTTAGATATAAAATCATTGAGAAGCAAGTCTTGGCCCTGGTAAAGGCATTGAAGGACTTTCGAATGTATATTCTTCATTCACACATTCTAGCCTATGTTCCTAATGCAGCAGTGAAGGATGTCCTGATGCAAACCAATCCAGAAGGAAAAAGAGGTAAGTGGATAGCAGCTATGTTAGAGTATAACCTCGAGATAAAACCTACAAAGCTTATCAAAGGTCACGGATTGGCCAATTTAATGGCTGAATCCAATTTACATGCACTTGACATCAATCTCATTTCAGTTTTGTCTGAAGGAGAAGATGATTACTCACTCATACAGGTATTAGAATTTTTTCTCTCATCTCCTTGGTATGCTGACATCATTTATATGTTCTTCAACATATTAATCCTCTATTAGACATGTCTAAAAGTAAGGGTAGATCATTAAAATTGAAAGCTTATAAGTACTGTATTTTAGACAATGCTCTATATTGGAAAGACCCAGGAGGTGTATTGCTAAATTTTCTGGTAGAAAATGAAGCGAAGAAGGTAATGAGTGATTTCCACAAGGGAGATTGTAGAGGTCATTTGTTTTGGAAAACTACGACAATTAAAGTTTTAAGGGTAGGTATTTATTGGCCTACTCACTTTGTATATTTGTATAAAACCATGACGAATTGTCATGAATGCCAGATATTTCAAGGTAAGAGGAAGCTTCTCCCGCTGCCTTTGCAGCCTATATCCGTGCAAGTGCCATTTCAACAACGAGGCCTTGATTTTATTGGAGAAATCAACCCTGCATCTTCCACCAAACATAAGTGGATCTTGATAGATACCGGCTACTTCACCAAATGGATTGAAGCAATCCCAATGAGGCAAGATAATGATTTAGTCATTATTCAGTTTTCAGAAACTAATATTTTGTCTCGATTTGGCTATCCCCACAAAATCATTAAAGATAATTCCACTGCATTTGAGTCCAAGAAAATGGTTGATTTTTGTGAGAAATACAACATCAAATTGGGTAACTCGACCACATATTATCCGCAAGGTAATTGATTAGCTGAATTTTCAAACAAACCTTTAGTCAACATTATAAAGAAGATGCTGGAAGCGAACAAGAAAATCTGGCATAAAAAACTTGTTAATGCCTTGTGGGCGGACAAAGTGAGCAGCAAGAAGTCAATAGGTATGTCTCCTTTTCAATTGGTATATGGAGTCGACACAATTTTCCGTACATCACTTTTTGTCCCAGTTATGAAACTATTACAGGAAGTAGGTAGTGCAATGAATGATGTGCAGCGCCAGATCAATCAAATGATTCATGTTTAGCAAAACAGGGATGAGGTGTTTCAAAACACCTCTAAGATTCAAGAAAGAGTAAATAAGGTATATGACCGCAAGACAAAAGCATATGATTTCAAAATTGGTGATGTGGTCCTCCATTGGGATGCTAGAAATGAAGAGAAAGGGAAACATGGTAAAATTGAGAAATTATGGTAGGGACCATACAAAATTTCATCTTCAGGAGGACATCATGCTTATCTATTGGAGGAAATGAATGGATAAGTTTGCATATGAGGACTAGTTAATGGTAGGCTTCTCAAGAACGACCTTTTCTGAGAATATTTCTGAATAGTCTTAATTTCATTGTACATATTAGTTTAATTTTTCTACCAAAGTGTGAAGTAGAGAATAATTGGAGCTTGGAGCCTGAAGTGAAGGCCATAAAGTTCCATTGATTTTATGTTGATTTCTAAGTTCAATAAAAGTCAATTCAGTTCAATTTTGAGTCAGCTTTCATTATTTAATCTCCTCTTTTGATTTTGACTCCATGCCCAATGGTTAGGCTACTTGGTCTACGGTGTTCTTGACACCTCCAAGGAGCTTCCATCCCCAACTGGAGCCAATTTTAGTGTCAGTATGTTTAGCCTGTTACCAATGATCAATTGTGCTCTTATCATGTCTTGTTAGGTCCTCAAAGTCAATTTTTTGTCATTTCATTAGGTTTTCAAAAACAAATTTGGTCACTTGGTTGTGTGTCTAGGGCTATTTCTACTCCTTTAAAATTTTTCACATGCCGGTCCTTGTCGTCACTTAGTTAAGTGTACCATCATTGAAATATAATCATTATCACTTTAGTCAACATCATCATGATTTCATTCAACTCAGTGTCTCCATCAGGGCATTAAGGTTTTAGTCATCTAAAATCTGTCATTCCATGCATAAAATCTAAAAATGAGGAGTGGTAATACGTAAATTTGTTAAATAAATTTTGTTCTCAAATTTAGTTCATGTTTCAAATATTTAATAAGTTCATCATGTTTCTAAAGCTCCAAAGAAAGTGTAAAAGTTACAAGTTTTCAAAGCAAAGTGAAAAGGGAATGTAGTGGGCCATCCCACTGCCATGAAGAAAAGTGACCACCACAAGCTATAAAATACCAATTCAAGCTCATTTTCTCATTCACCTCATTGAAGAATAGCTCTCATTCATCACCAAGTGCAAATTCAGCAAATTCAAGTAAAAAACACTCCAAAATTTGGTGCCAAAATAGGCACGTTGTGCTTTCTGGGCTCCATGCTTCACTTTCTTCCAAATGTTGCATTGTTTCTCTTGAAGGAATCAAATAAATTTATAAAGGATTTCAAGGTGTCTAGCATCACTGAACAAATAAGTTACATCTCAGAAAACCCCTCCTTGCAACTCAATTTCATTTATTTATTGTTTAAACCCTCCATTGGTCGCTACGCTACGTTTTAGTGGCTAGCCCTATTTTTCAAGGTTTTCAAAAAAAAAACTCTCTCCCATAGACTCATTACCCTCCCTCACACCAAAAATAATCTCCCATAGCCTTGACAACCCCTCATTCCCAATTACTAAGCCCCAAACCCTAAACCCTAGCCTAATTCTGTAATTTTGGGCAGTTTTCCTAGCTAGGACCATGTCAAAATTTCCTAGCTCAATTCCCTTACTCATTTCACTCCATTTCACTTCCTATACTTCCCTAAGACCCCTTCCCATATCCATAAATTTTCCTACTCTCATCTCCCTTCCCTAACCCTTTCATCCTATCCCTTTTCTCCCTTCCACTTTTTTGTCCTATTAGAGTTTTTCCCATTGCAAACAACCAAATGTAAGAGAATAAATCTTATAATAACGAAATACAGGTGATAAGACATGAGCCCTTAACCACTCTTGAAATGATGTCTTCACCACTATCCAAGAATTTTTTTCAAGGAGTAGGATGTCTTCCTTTTTGTGAAAAAGTTGAGAGAGTCAAATACAATGCCACATTGACCAAATTGTTTTCCACTCAACGCAAAAGGGAAAAAGTAACAATTTCAGGGGTTACCTTCACTATATCAACTGATATAGTAGCTAAGGCCATAGGGATACCGAATCACAGTGAAAAATGGTTCAAGGACCAAGACTTAGACCTTCAAAATTATCAACCCTATTTACCAACAACACATGAAGAAGATTTTTCCTGTTGGCCACCTCCTTGAGAAGTATACACCACTCATGAAGATCATCATGAAGTACTTCACCTATGAGGGAAGATTTTATAGATTATATGGGTATCATGTTAGACTTCCCATGAATTTCACAAGGGTAAAGCCACTCAATTTTCCCTATTAACTCTACAAAATTTTGGCAAAGATGACATAAAAAGTTCAGCATAAGCAGAGTAGTCTTGAAAGCAGCCTCTTCCACCATGCTATGATAAAAGTCGTTGTTTTACATGAGCCTGAGAAGAAGAGCATCACTTGGGAAAATCTCATGCAAGCAGATGTATTTTTGTTTTCTAGTAGCTAGCCTACTAGCCCCAGTTCACCATCAACACCATCAACACCATCAATACCATCTATAAATGTGGAGGTTGGCTCACCTAGCACAGTTTTAGTAAGGAGAAATATTGAGGTCACTCAAACATACCAAAGAGGTAGAAGGCTTGTGTTTTCTACTAATATTGAGGAAGGGGCCAAGCCCACATCAGTAGAGTAGGGATTACCATCACATCATGAGACATCTATGCATGATGAGGGAATCATCCATCATAAATTTGAATTAGTAGAGTTGGACACCAGTGAAGAGCATGAAAACCTAGAGAGGATCATCAAGGAAAAATATTCTCATATCAAAGAACTCAAAGACAACTTGGCAAGGGATAATTTCATCATTTCCTTCCTAGAGCAAGAAAATAATCAGTTGAAGGCAAAAAATTTGTCTTTAGAGAAGTTAATTTTAAGCTAGTATGAATGATGCGAAAGGTAAAGCAAAGGTTGAAACTAAAGAGTAAGAAAATCATGAAGAGAAGGTGACAAGGAAGAGGCCAAGGACCATGGGTCTCCGAAGAGCATTGCAGAAAGAAAGAGAGAAAAATCCACCAGATGAAGAGTTGACATTTGAAAGTCAATATTCACTTGGAGAAGCTCCTTAACAAGGCCAACAGGGACAACAAGATGCAAAAACACATGGCTGACTACTACTATGCAAGAAATCAGAATTGGAATGTCAAAGTCAAATAATTGCAAGCCAAACTGAAGGAAACCCTAAAAAGTAAAAAGGAGAAGGAAAAAAAGGAGATACTTGTTGATGCTTTGCTAGTGGCATAACATACCTTATCAGGCATCTTTGGATCAATTTTGAAGACTTTTGGAGCAAATTTTGGTTTTTGAGAAATTTTGGTCAAATTTGGAAAATTTGAAAATGAGTCATACTGGA
Source organism: Pinus albicaulis (assembly GCA_034641835.2). Classification (NCBI taxonomy): domain Eukaryota; kingdom Viridiplantae; phylum Streptophyta; class Pinopsida; order Pinales; family Pinaceae; genus Pinus; species Pinus albicaulis. The sequence continues at coordinate 657,513,749 of CM076576.1, read as the reverse complement.
AAAAGCGTAGTGTGGGCCACGATACGCTTTTTTTGGGGGGTCCATTGGTTGAAAAATCAACATTTTGGATTCCTCTTGATGATTACATCAATCCTAGTTAGCGGTTGTGCCATGTTAGCCACTTTTGGGGGGTCAAAATGGCTGAAAAACATGCAAACAATCACATTTTTACCCTGTTTTTGGAAGCTTCACTATGCTTTCTGAGTACTCTTGGGGAAATGAATATTTGGAGGTCGAGAAACCACCATTTTGAGTGCTTGATGAGCCTATCATGTAGCAAAAATTTAGATATTTCCATATCATCTTTCAAATAAGGATTTGGACACCTGGAAGGCCTCCAAAAGTCATTTTTCCCTAGCTCGCGAAGCTTTCTCTAGGCTCGCTATGCTTTCTCCTGATTTCGCTACTCTTTTTCCAGAAGGCATTTTTCACAAGAAGTTTGACCTCGTTTTACTTTTTACCTATGTAATTGATGAATGATGATGCCATGAGGTGTAATTAAGCTCGTAAATAGTGAAATAGGGTAGATACATGCTTGTTAATGTAAATTTGGTCAAATGTATCTAGTTTCCTATGATGAGGTGAATTGGTTGACCTCCATTAGACATTAGGGTTTTGTTGAGCTTATCATGTAATCATCTCCACAACTGATGGATTCAACCCCTGAGAGAGGGGAGATTTTTTTGTGGTCTATATCTATCATTTTTCAGAGTCATTTGACTGGTTGGACATCAGAGGATTGTAATCTTGTAGCTTGTACTTTCACTTTCATATTCATAAATCAAAGGATGCAGTTGCAACTATTATCTAGGAATTCATATGCACTGAGTTTATGATAATGTATCTTCTTTGTTATAATATTTATTGAATGATATATAGCTCCTCTTTCATATCCTGTATCTTTGGTGGCTTTCCTTACAATTCATAGGCATAATTATATTGATTTAGCTCTGTTTATATGGAAATATCATCTTGTGTTTTATGCTTCCAATTTAATGAATCCATGATTGAACATGCTCATTAAATCCCTCTAATTTTTTAGACTCACCACCATACCTGCAAAACCCTAAAGCCATCATAGATCCACTTCTACCTTGCTCCTTTATATTTTTGGAGCTGTAAAACCTTTAATGCCCAGACCTAGCTACTTAGTTTCATCCCTCATCCATCATCAAATCCTAAATTTCTCAAAAACAACCTGAGCTTATCATATTTAGCCTAATATATTTCATGTCACAGTCAATCCTTAGATGTGAATTCATTGAGAGAGCCCTCTCAGCTTGGTAGGGCTAGCTACTAGGTCAAAGTGGTCTGTGGTTACCTTTGTCATTCTCCTTTTCAGCCTTTGGAGAACTGGTGGAATGCTAACAGGCTGCACACTTGTCAAGTATGCCAAGACATCCTTTTCCAATAGAGACAGCAGGGCCAAGAGCATCTTGGAGCTGGTACACTTGGATGTATGCGGACCATTTTTCTCTCCATCCCTGATGGGATACAAATATTATGTCTCCTTTATTGGTGACCACTCGAGAAAGACATGGATCTTCTTCATGAAGAAGAAAGATCAGGTCTTCTCGAAGTTCGTGGAGTTCAAAGCCTTGGCGAAGAACCAAATTGGTCGGAGGATCAAGGTGCCGAGGTCAAAAAATGGCGAGGAATACATCTCGAATGCCTTTAGAGACTTGTGTGCCAAGGAGGGCATCAAGAGAGAGCTCACTGCACCTCATAACCCTCAAAATAATGGGGTGGTTGAGCGCAAGAATCAGAGCATTGTTGGAGCGGCCAGAGCTATGTTGCATGACCAGGGGCTACCTATGTTTCTTTGGGCAGAAGCATGCAACACTATAGTATTTTTGCAGAATAAAAGTCTACATAGGGTGCTAGGCAGAGTCACACCAGAGGAGGCTTTCACAAGAAAGAAGCCTGATGTGTCTCACTTTTGGATCTTTGGTAGCCTTTACTATTGCCATATGTCTTCTGATAACCGGAAGACGTTGGAGCCTACAACGAGACATCTAAGGCATACTAGGTGTAGATTCCAACCCGCAGGAAGATGGTGATCAAACATGATATGAAGTTTGAGGAAGAAAGGGCTCTTAGGAATTCCTTAGAGTGTGAGAAGTGTGCAACACAGGAGGAGTAATAGGCTGCCAAGCAAGAGGCTCAACCAATTTCTCAAGCATCATCACAACTAGTTGTTGGGTAGGCAAACCAACACGTAGTTGAGGAGAAAGCGTAGGAACAGGAGAAGAGAGTAGAGCTAGAAGGGCCCACCCAGCCAGTGACTCCCAGTGCAGAGAGAGGACGAGCTAGGTGGGAAAGTCAATTGAGTAGAGGGGCTCAAGAGAGAGTTGGAGTCCCCAACTCCACATTCAAACAGAGTAAACAACCACAAATATATACTGGGTACATGGCACTTATGACTAAGGTGATAGAATCTGAGCTTTCTTGTTATAAGGAGGCAACCTCTCAGCAGGTATGGCAAGATGCCAGGGTGGAGGAATATTCCTTTATCATGTAGAATGATATTTGGGAGATTGTGCTAAGACCAGTCGGCAAGTCAATGGTTGGTTCACGTTGGGTGTACAAGATAAAGCATGCAACTGATGGGAGTGTGGATAATTATAAGGCTAGATTCATAGTCAAACAATTCTCTTAGGTCTAAGGGATAGACTATGATGAGATGTTCACACCAGTGGCCCGATATTCATCCATTATGACTATTCTAGCAATTACAACATAGATGAGGTGGAAGATCCACCAAATGGACGTGAAGACTGCCTTCCTTAACGAACTTGTTGAGGAAGAGATATAAGTTGAGCAGCTTGTGAGGTTTGAGACTTTCAGCAGAGACACACGTGTGCAGGGTGAAGAGAGCTCTTTATGGGCTCAAGCATGCGCCGAGGGCATGGTATTCCCTGATAAACAATTACCTTCTCGATTTGGGCTTCACCAAGAGTGAAGCTGACTCTAACCTGTACTATATTGTGGTTGAAGGCCAACCTCTAATTCTTGTGTTATATGTTGATGATATGATATTGACAGGGGACGAGGAGCTCATCTGTGACTGCAAGAGAGATCTTGTTGAAGAGTTTGAGATGAAGGACATAGGGCTTATGCACTATTTTCGTGGGTTGGAGGTTTGACAGGGTGATGGGGAGATATTATTGGGATAGGGCACCTATGCGCAATAGATTCTCAAGAGATTCCACATGCAGGATTGCAGGTCCATGACCATGCCTCTAGTCACAAATTAGAGGAAGGTGGACGCTACTAGAGGTGAGCGAGTGGATCCCACTCTCTATAGGCAACTCATAAGGTCGTTGATGTATCTTGTGAACACACGACGAGACATTTTCTTTGCAATTAACCAGTTGAGGCATTTCATGGTTGAGTTGACCAAAGTGCATTGGGTTGCTACTAAGCATGTGTTGAGGTATCTCAGGGGCACAACAAATTATGGGTTGTTGTGCAGGCAGGTTGAGGGATTGAGTCTTCAGGGATTCAAAGATGTAGATTAGGTAGGGGGTTCAGCAGATAGAAAGAGTACTGCAAGTTGTGCTTTCAGTGTTGGGTCAACAGTTGTTTCTTGGTTCAACAAGAACTAAAGATCAGTAGCACTAAGCTCAACTAAGGCCAAGTACATGGTTGCCAGCTTGGCAGCATGCGAGGCTATTTGGTTGAGGAAGCTACTTTTCACGTTGTTCAGTAAGAGGTTGGAGCTTGTTGCTACACAAACTAGTAGGCCTAGTACATAGGCTAGACCTAGAAGGGCACAACAACAGTTTGGGACAAAGGCCCATTGTCGCCACAACCTAAGTCCCCTTCTCTTCTCGGATTTTCACCGACAGGAGGAGTCCTAGTAACCCTCACTTGTGATATATGTGCCTATTATGAGGGTCAAAGTGAGGCAAGGATGACTCATTCAATGGAAAGACTCAATTGAGGTGTGAGCAGCTTTGGGAGAAGCTAGGATAGCTTTCCATGAAAAACCCCGTAAGGTAATAGCTATACGAGACCTAGGGTTGAGATATTTGATAGGATAAGAGCTCATCCAAGGGAAAGATGGTCAAGAAAAAAAGTTTTGAATGATATGCTACTAAGTTGAAAACCTTCAAAAAATCCCCAAGTCAAAGCAACTTCAAGGGTTCCTACTTGGTACAATAGCCAGGGCATCAATTATCTTGAGATTCAACCATGAGAATTTTGTGAAATTTGGAGGAGAGCAAGGGGAAACACCAGCGCGGAAGCCTATCAAATTGGTTTTGCAAGAGATCCTCTCTATTGTAATTCGTACCAAGCACTAGAGAGGCTAACTTTCCTTGGAAGGATGAAGAAAAGAGAAAGAAAAGAGGCGAAAAGAATGATGTTTCACTGAGTTGATGTGATCACCAAGTACCTAGGACCAATGCCTAGCAATTGGGAAGATTGGAGTCAAAACGATCTTGATTTGGGGAACCTCGCTCTTCAAGGAGGCATAAAGAAGCAACTTCACTATATATGAATTCAACTACACGGCAATCTTAGATGTTTACACTTCGATGGCAATTATTATAGATTTTCAAGGATGCGAATGCAAATTTCCCTCTAGGAACATTCATTCATTCTTTGTTCAATGAATAATGTGAAAATTTCTGAAGGTTACTTTATGCAGAAGTCTACTATTAGATCTGGTTATACTTCTCCTACTTAAACAAGTTATTAATGCTGAAATCTTCAGATTAACATCGAAGTAAACACATAGCAGACTTTCACCGATTCAGATCTAAAACAGAAAATTACATGCACAATAGACAAAGTGACACACAAGATTTTCTGGACAACTGTCCCCGGAAAAACCCAATGCGGGACAACCGATCTTCTGGTTGCTAGAGGGTTTATATTATTAAGTAGTTTTCTAAATACAACAAATCTGGGCACCACACTGGTTAACCTGATAGAGAAAAAATAGATTTGCAACTAACTTGCTGTTCTGAAGCCAAAACCTTGACTGATCCACACCCTCAAATAGGATTTACAAGACTCAGCCAAATTATGGCCCTAGAAACCCCAGCGCTGCCCCTGAAGCCCTTGCGTCAGCCTAGTCAGCCTCTGCGTGCCTCTGTGGCCTGGAGAGGGCTGCGTAACCCCAGAATGGGTGACGCAGACCCTACGCTGCCCTAGAAGGGTCTCTACGTAACCCAGATGGGTTCCCTGCTGCCCAGCACTGCCCCAGAAGGGTCTGCGTAGAACTTGCGTAGCTGAAGCTGCCCTCTGCGCTGCGCCATTGCTACTTAACTGCTGTTGCTGCCTCTGCGTCTCTGTGCCGCCTTTGGATGCTTCTCTCTGCCTCTTGCTGATTCTAGGCACTGAGATCATACCATCTCCTTTGCCTAAACTAACCCTCTCTGCAGTTGAAACACTTTTGGAAATTCTTAGCAAACCATGCCCTAGAATTCCAGCTTAGTCTTAGTGCTCTGCCTCCGTGTGTGGTTTCTCCAAATGACCTCAAGCCTTTCCTTTATACTTTCTCGTTGGGAAACCAACGACCATGATCAAATCTTGAATCGATGGCTAAGATTAAAAGAAAGCTTGATCCGTGTGACTTAAGACAATGCCATCACATGTTTTAATTAATTACCTTTAATAATTTAATTTTCCTAAGTTAGACTTAGGGTCTTTAAATAAAATTATTAATTAATTAATTATCTCCCAAACTGGATGGAATTTCCCAAATCCCTTTTTGGGTCTTGGAGATCTCATGTACTCTAGTCCTTCCACAAAGTTTGGGAACTAGAGCACATCCGATGCTACCCCAACACTCAAGAAAACTCAACAAATAACACATGCAAAAATTTCCAATAGCTACAATACTTCCAACAATTTAATTAGGGCACATTATTTCACCATAGGACAAGCAGGAGGACAGTCACAGGGATACAATGACCAGTACCAGTACTTCGTTAGGAGTAGGAGATCCAGGTAGTTCTCAGCAGACGGAACAACAGGAACAGGATGAGGAACTGATTGAGCCTCCCACCACCAGTGGTAGAACTAGTAGGGAAGTACGTTAGACCTTGTGGAACGCAAAGGAGTTTTTCGGCGCTCCTAGAACCGACAAGTGGCGACGTAGACAACCTGACAAATACCAAGCCTTGGTAGCTCAGGTTGAAGAACCCTCTAGTTTTCAGGAAGCTGTGCAACATCAGGTGTGGGTGGATGCCATGGTAGAAGAGTACAGTTCTATCATGACTAATGATGTCTGGGAAGTAGTGCCTAGACTAGAGGATAGATCAGTTGTAGGTTCTAGATGGATCTACAAGATCAAGTACGCTGCAGATGGCAGTGTAGAGAAGTACAAGGCTAGATTCGTGGCAAAGGGGTATGCACAAAAGGAAGGGATAGACTATGAGGGAACCTTCACCCCGGTTTCCAGATATACCTCTATCAGATCCATTATATCCCTACCAACGCAGATGGGATGGGAGATTCACCAGATGGATGTCAAGACAACATTCTTGAATGGGGTGATAGAATAAGAGGTGTATATCGAGCAACCTGAAGGCTTTGAGACTCATGAGAAGCACACTCATGTATGTAGGTTGAAGAATGTGAAATTTTCTGAATATAGAAACCCTACTGTAGTATCTTGATTTACTTCTCCTACTGGTTTGATTTAATTAACAAGTTATTTTCTGAAATATTCAGTAAAATGTCAAAGTAAACACAACTGCAACCTACACATACATAGTACATACAAATCATTTCCCTAAGTTAGACTTAGGGTCCCCATCAAAATAATTATTTATTTGAATAAATTTCACATCGGGTGGAATTTCTCCTAACGATTTCTGGGTCTTGGATATCTAATGTGTTCTAGCCCCTCCACAAAGTTTTGGAGCTAGAGCACATTCGATGCTACCCAAAATCTCAACATTCCCTCTTAGCGAGGAATGTTCTCTAGCAACACTTCACTCTAGCAGCGTTACTTTGATTTCTAGCATCGATCCCCTGCGTTGCTGATGCTTGGCCTACTGCCCTCCATCCACTGCGCTGCTGCTTTCTATACTGCTGCCCATGACTCCGCCACAGTCACTACCACATCTGTGCTGCAGCTCCCTCTCAAATTGCTGCATCATGTTGCCTATAGCACTGCCACTGCTAACTGCTACACTGCAACTCAATTGCTGATAAGTAAGCAACTGAAGGACATCACCCAACAACTGACAGACAAGTCAGTCTGGCTGCATCTCATCACTGAAATACCCTTTTGCTGCTGCTCTACGCTGACCCTCTGAAGCTTTGCGCTGTCTGTTGCTCTGCACTGCATAAGCACTGCCTTTGTGCTATTGAAAACCCATCAGCCTCTACGTTGTTGCTTCCACGCTGTTGCTGCCTCTCCTCTGCGTTATTCCAACCTTCAGCATCCCAGCACTGCCCTGTGCCTCTCCATGATCTTCTGCATCCATTGACTCCAGTCATCCTGCTACTGTCTTTAATGACTCCCATAGCTTGTATGTGATCCAAGAGTTTGGACATCTCAAGGATCCTGTTGTCTACCATCTGTAGCTCATTCTACAGATCTATGTTTCCCCACCTCTTCTCTCGAGTTACATGAGGACTCATGGCCACATCATCGCTGCTATCATCCCCTTTCGCTGCTGATGCCTTGGAATCCGAATCTTCCTTGCCCTGCTTCTTAGGACAAGTACTGGCGAAGTGTCCCAATACGCCACATCTGAAGCACCGAACCTTGGATAGTTCCTTCTTCTTCTTCCCTTGCTGCCTTTGTCCCTTAGATGTTAGGGGTCCATCTTCTTCCTCTTTCTTAATCTTGACTCCTCCACTGCTGAATTCTCTCTTGGTTATTCTCCTGATCTCTTCCCGTTGAAGGATTGCCCACATGTCCCCCTAGTCTGGAAGTTTTGCTCTTGCCAAAATGCTTTGGACAAAGGTCTCCCACTTATCGGTGACTGCATTCAAGGCAGTCCTCACCATGAGTCCATCATCAAGAGTTGCCCCCATGGCAATCAACTGGCCTTAGATAGTCTTCAATTTAAGGAGGAAAGGATCGATCTCCTCTCCCTTGTGCATCTGGAACATCCGCATTTGATTCTCCAGAAGCATCTTCCTCTGGACGGAGCTACCTTGATACAACGTGGTCAATGTCGTTCACACCTTGTTTGTCATCTTCTTCTCGGCAATATGCAGAACACGTGATCTTTCACTCCATCCATGATCAAGCGATTAGCCCACGCCTGATTTTCATTAAATTTCTTTAGAGCATCAACATCAGTCGGCACAGCCAGGACGTTCTCGGCATGGTCTCTGATGCCATATTCATCAAGGAGTGTCAGGATTCTGGCTTTCCAGATGGCAAAGTTAGACACACTGTCTAACCTATCTTGATCTCTCAGTCCATACGGGGCAATCTCTGCTCAAACTGTCAAAGCAAGTGCTCTTCTCCCTTCTACTGCTGCTACACTTAGCAAAAGACCGGATCTGGGTTTCTTGAAGATAGAAACCCTCTATAGAGTATGCTCCCTCTGACAAATGACTTCCCTCCCAGAAATCTTTCTCTAATTCTGTCGAATCAGCCCTCTACGATCACTCCTCTTGATCGAATCTCAGATTTCTTGGCTAGAAAATTTGTTGAGGAACTATTTCCCCTTACTTTGTCAACCCTGCTAGGCATTGTTCTGCACCAGCAGAAACAATGCCACACCAGCAACTTCGAAGATCAGAAAACTGTACTTCCAGCCATGACAACCGACACAATGTCACTCCCTCTTAAACTGTGTCACCCTCTTAGGCTTGCGTCAGCCTCTACGTCAACTCTGCGTCACCCCTGTAGGGCCTCTGCGCTGTCCCTCTGGTGTTGCGCTACCTCTTTCTGAATCTGTGCAGCTTCATCTGCCCTCCTGCAACAGAAAAATCTTCAGCCCTATGCTGATGGCTTCAGCTTCATCCACAACTGCTCTGATACCATGTGAAAAATTTTGAATATAGAAACCCTACTGCAGTATCTTGATTTACTTCTCCTACTTGTTTGATTTAATTAACAAGTTATTTTCTGAAATATTCAGTAAAATATCAAAGTAAACACAACTGCAGCCTACACATACATACAGATCATTTACTGAAGGATAACGCACACATGACAAAGGACACAATATTTTTTGGACAATGTCCCTAGAAAAACCCAATGCAGGAAAATTGGTGTAGCAACTCTTAGAGGGTTTGTTTATTAAGCAGAATATCTAAATACAATCAAGGGCACCAGTAATGGTTTTCCCAACAGAGAATTCACGTCATATGTACCTATCACTCAGAGACAGAAAATATGGTTGATTCAGCCGAGGAAGCACTCCTCTGAAAATATTGAATACGAGCCCTTTCTGGCCCACTGGAACACCAACGCTGCTCCTCCAGCCTTTGCGTCAACTTCTCCTGCCCAGCGTAAGCACTGCGCAACACAGGTTGCCCCTGCATCACCCTTCTGGGCTCAGCGCTGCCTCTGCGCCACCTTGAAGGCCCTGCGTCAGCCTCTGCACTGCCTCTGCATGAGCCTGGCTTGGCTGCATCCCTCCTGCTGGTCTCTGTGCTGCATGGTATGGATCTGCCTCTCTGCCTTTGTATTCTCGGCCTAGGATCAGAATAATCCCTCGCCGATCTGCCCCTCACAAGCATTGCAAGCTCACTCGAAAATTCTCAGCAAATTGCGCCCCAGAATTTCGACTTAGCTCAAGTGCTACCGCTCTATGTGTCTTCCAATTGACCCTAGGCTTTCCTTTAATACTTTTATCGTTGAGAAATCAACGACCGTGATCTAATCTCTAATCAACAGCTAATATTAGAAAAGGCTTGATCCATGTTACGTAGAACATTCTCACCCATATGTTTAAATTGCTTCCCTTTAATTTTTAAATTTCCCTAAGTTAGACTTAGGGTCCCCATTCAAAAATTTGATTATTTAAATAACTTTCACACCGGGTGGAATTTCTCCAAACGATTTTCAGGTCTTGGAGATCTCATGTGTTCTAGCCCCTCCACAAAGTTTTGGAGCTAGAGCACATTCGATGCTACCCAAAATCTCAACAAAGAAAGCCCTATACGAGCTCAAGCAGGCACCCAGAGCATGGTATGGTCGAATTGACAGTTATTTGCAACAATTGGGATTCATCAAGTGTGATGTAGATCCCTTTGATGGTGGAGAATGAGCCTCTCATTCTGGTTTTGTATGTGGATGACCTGTTTTTAACAGGATCATCAGGGCTCATAAAGGATTACAAAAGAAACCTTGAAGCAGAATTCGACATGAAGGATATAGGGTTGATGCATTATTTTCTAGGATTAGAAGTATGGCAGAAGAATGGGTAGATTTTCCTTGGACAAGGGAGATATGCTACAAAGATTCTGAAGAGATTCAGAATGCATGATTTCCGACCTATGACAATGCCCATGATCACCAATTGGAAGAAGATAGATGCATCAGAAGACAAGGAAGTCGACCCCACCTTGTACATACAACTCTTCCTATATATTTGTGCCTCTCATCCTCACTTGATACACTTACTTGCGCTTGTGAAAGGAGAATTCCAACTTGAGAAAGAGAGAGTTGGAGAGTCTAGAGGAAATTGAGAGAGAAAGAGAGTCTTGAAAAGCAAGAGCATATCTTGGAGAGGCAAAGTGATTCAGTGTTTGCATCAACTATTGCTATTAGAGATATTCTTCAGATTTGGGTGAACTTCTTCATTCTCTCATTGTACTTTGTATCTCTGCTGAACAATTGATTTCTAATAGAAGAAGAATTTGGTTGAGTTTTCCCCTTGTGGGTTTTGCTCTCATCATTGACTCACTTCTTTGTGTCTCATTGAGTTCTTGGTTGTCTTCCGTTGTGCATATGGTTTGTATGGATTATGTTCTATCTACAATTACTTAAATTATTTTGCAACATAAAGAAGTTTTGGATTTAAGAGATTGTAACAATAGAACATCACAATTTCAACAACAAACCCTCACTTTCTCTTCCTGTGCCCTGTGCTGATTTACTCTTGCAAACCCTTGCGCTTTAGATATGCTCTGATACCATGTGAAATTTCCTTAATTGCAACAATTGGAAATTATTTTTCTATCTATTCAGATTATTTGTCTTTAGAAATTAACCACGACAAATAACGAATAAAATCGCTACTGCAATTTTCACAAATAATAATAGGAACTGAGAAAATAATCCACACAAAATTTAGACACTGATATTTTTGGACAACGTTCCTTGGAAAAACTCCAGTGTGTGGAAAACCAGTTCTGCAGATGAGGGTTTTATTATTATTAAATCTTTAACAAATTAAGAATAACAACAACTGCTTGCTTCTCACTGGCTAAGCTCCAACAAATATTTTGCTCCACTCCTACTGGAAAAATCGAACTGGAAACACAAAGTTTCCTTTTGCAAAAACAATTTGGCCTCTCCCAGGCTACTCACACCTCCTCTTGCAACTCACACTGGCAACTGGAAAATGCGCACAACTTGCTCTGGAAATTCTCTCAACCTTTGGAAATTCGCTTTGACAAATACACTGCCTCTAGCAACACTTTGAAGCCACTCGCACCTCCTCCGGTAGCTATCTTTGACAAAGAGAAATTGAACTGTATCCTCTGCAACTCACACTAGCTAAATTGTCAATGCGCACTAGCTAAATCGACCTCCCTCTTGCAGAATAACTTGGTCCCTTCCTTCTCTCGGAATGTTGGGATCTCAGTGAAGAATTTCTTCGAAAATTCTCTCAACTTCTCCGTTGAAACCCTGCTACTGGTGTCCTCCGTTGTGCTCTTGTTATCGCTGCAATTTGCTGCTTATAAGTGATTCCAAAGCCCCATTGATTTGCTCTTTATAATATCTTGTTGACAAATTAACGACCATGATCTATCTCCAATCGATGGCTAAGATCATTTTGACCCCTTCTCATGATTTTTCTAGAAGTCACTAGAGAAAAATCAGTTTGTCTCAATTAATCTGATTTAATTAACCACTTTTCCTAATTTAGAGTTAGGAAAATAATAATTAATTGACTAATTAATGTAATTAATATATTTTCCTTAGAAATGTTTTCTAGGTCTTGGAGATAATTATCCTTCTTTGTTCCTTAGCCTCATAGACACCAATAGAGACTAGAACACCTATCAGAGCTACCAAAAACTAACACAAGGTGTTGACCATAGGCTGTGAAAGGTCTCGACTTATCGTCGAACATCCAATGAAGGTCCACTAACATTGGATCTAACTCTTGGATGCAACATTCCTTTAACTAGTCGTGGAGACGGATTCAGAGTGCTCTAGTGTAGGTAATGAAGTCACCTAGAAGGATAAATTCCCCAACCATGGAGTACTAGGTGATAGTGGTGTACAAATCTATAAAGGGGTCCTTATTAAGGCCATGAATACAAAATGACAAAAAAACTGGGGGGAAGTAACAAACTGCAAATTAATGTCCTTGGGGAGAAGGTAAACCCCTCTGACCCAAACCCACATAAACATAGCATATTCATCAATAACCACCAAAGTTATCTTGCTCCGAAGGGAGTCTCTAACAAAATAAAAAACTCTGCTTGAGCTCCAAATACCACCAAGGGTTCTCATCTCTTGTGTGCATGTTGAGAACTGATAGTACCCTGTGATGTCCAAGAGAGGCTGAATAGGGTTCTCATGAGTCTTGGCGATGAATAGGACATTAAACAACCTTAACATCATACATGAGACCTGACAATGACCAAAAATACTCATTTCATTTCCAACAAATGATGGAAATGCCTACACTTTGTCACCTTTCCCATTGAGCTCGTGATTTGAATGGTTATTTTAGAATCACTTTAGCTAGGTACGTTAGTTTGAATTCAATGTACGTTTTTATTCTTGTGTTTGTTATAATTAATGTAAGTTCTTGTGAGAAAATCAAGTTTTTTTATGGGGTTATGCGTGTTCTGCACTTGCAACACTTTTCAAGTTGCAAGGAAACCGTGAGCTTCATTTTTTATTGTTTTATTTGATAAACAATAAGTTTGGCTTCTTGCAATTTTTTGGTAATTAGTTTGCCTCGATTTTTTAACCTAACAATCTCTAAAAATAGAACTCGATCAACTTATAAGAGGGTGATTCCAAGACAATTCAACATATTTCTAATATTATGTATGAAAAATATAGGACTGATCCACCTAGAATCAAAATATAGTTAATATCACTTTTCAAATCTTTTCCAACTAGCTCTCATGGTTGTGCATACACTATTAATCTGATTCAGATTGGATCATTATATTGTTTGCCATCCATCTCGATGCTTTCAGAGTTGGAAAAAGTGGATGAATGAGCTTACAAAACCATATTTACCAATGGGACCCAGTATGGAAAATTGGGGTCTGAAACCTTTCGGGAGAATTTTGATGCATCAAACGACGTTTTTTGGGGGTAAAACTTTGCCGCTTTAACACATGACCTTTTTTTCTTATGTTGAACACAAAAACCTTTACAACAATGCAAGAATTGCCTTATAGAGTTCATATGCAAAAGTTATGCCACTTGGAAGTTGACCTTCCTGTTCTTTTCCACCATAATTGGAGAGGATGCCATGTCAGCCCCCATTACTCATGGAAAAGGGGCTAGCCACATGTTCATGATGAAGAAGACTCTAGAAAAGTCCATATTGTAACTCTAGTTAAGAGTAGAGGGAGTCCAACCTAACCAGTAGTAGGCTATCAATCTGTGTTATAACTGGGCCACTAGGAAGAAAAGGGGTTCCATTCTTTTCAAGTGCATTTTTGTTCCATAGATGAAAAAAGTAGTCGAGAGGGATAGCGAGAGAGAAAATAGAGAGGATTTGTGCACTGTAGTAGACCATGGGCCATAGACCTTACTTCTTTGTACTCGCAGCCATTTTCTATTAAGAGAAAGAGGGCAAAACGACCTCACCTTCTAGTTGGTTTTCCCCTCGAAAAGGTTTCCTAGGTTATATCTTGTGTCAAACTGTGGTTTGTGAGTTTTTATTTCGCTATTCTCTATTTTCTACATAATTATAATTTGCATGAATATGCAATAAATAGTAATTTACAGATCCAGTGATCTAAAGAAGAATAAACCGTCATAGTGTAGATTTCAGATTTTTAAGTATAATTTATCAGATTTGTTTTGAAGAACTATCCAATGGAATTGTAATATTCTTGTTTTGCAATTCTGCTAGCTGAAATATTAATTCTGGCCAATTTTGATAATATCATAGTTTTGACTTACGGAATGTGGATTTGGGGAACCACAAATAAACTTAGGCAACTATAGGCCTCTAGACATTAGGCTGAGGCAAAATATTGTGGCAGTAGTGGAGGATGGGGCCCAATGAGGAGAAATTACGGCCCACATGGGGGCAGTGCAATCATTGGAGCGTATTGGAGGCTAGATGCACGAGGTGGGGCTTGTTGATTTTTGGGGTAGCATCGGATGTGCTCTAGCTCCGAAACTTTGTGAAGGGGCTAGAACACATGAGATTTCCAAGACCCAGAAATTGTTTGGAGAAATTCCACCCGGAGCCTAAGTTATTAAAATAATTAATTATTTTAAATGGAGCCCAAGTAAAAACTTAGGGAATTTAAGTAATTAAAGTGAATTAATTTAAACATGTGGGTAAGAATGTTCTAAGTGACGAAGATCAAGTATTTTCTAATCTTAGCCGTCGATTAGAGATTAGATCATGACCGTTGATTCATCAATAGGAAAAGTATAAAGGAAGGCTTGAGGGTCAGTTGGAGAACACACACATAGATTGAATTTAGAGATCGAATTCTAATGATGGAGCAGTGCTCGGACGAAGATAAGATTTGAGTAATTCGATGCAGTGAGGGACATTTCAGCAGCGGGACATCAGTCCAAGGCCGAGAATACAAGTGCAGAGAGGTAGATCAACACCAGAAGGGATAGCGCAACCCTTGAGAGGGTGACGCAAAGCCAGAAGGGTGATGCAGAGCCAAAGGAGGTGACGCAGTCACTTGAGCAGCTGCGCTGGGGTTTTTGTGAGGTAGATCAGGAAGCCATTCAACAGATCGATTTTTGAGGCGGGAAGGCTCACGAGGAGGGTGACACAGTCTCAATGCAGAGCTTGCTGTAGCGATCGCTCCGCAACACTGGGGACAATGCAATCACTTTAGGGTTTCTTCATTCTGCTACTGGATCAGCCGAAATATATGTCTCCAGATAGAGGTACTTCTGCTGAGGATTTTCTCTGTTGGGTGAGCCAGATTTGGCACCCTAGATTGTATTAAAAAATGTGCATAATAAAGATAAACCCTCAAAACTGTTGCACCAGTTTTTTTGCATTGGGTTTTTCTGGGGACATTTGTCTGAAAATAAGTGTCTCTTATTTGAATGTGTCACTTATTTTTCAGTGCTTGATCTGTATAATTGTGTAGGCTGCAATTTATTTGCATTAGTATTTTTACTGAAGATTCAGAAAAATAACTTGTAATTTAAATAAGGAAAGTAGTTAATGCAAATCAAATTTACTGCAGTAGGATTTCTGTAACTTAGATTTATAAATTTTCACATGGTATCAGAGTTGTTGTAGATCAAGTAGAGCTGAAGCCATCAGCGAAAGATCGAAGAAAAATTTGTTGTAGCAAGACAATTGTCCTGAGTGACAACGCTGAACCAAAAAGAGGCACAGGAAGGGGTGACGCAGTCACCAGAGGGGCTCACGTAGAGCCTGTGTCAGCCAAACTAGGGTGACACTGTAGCTGCAGCAGAGGGAATGCAGTGTTTGCTGGGCCAGCGTAGAGGTTTTGAGCCTCAATTTTTTCCGTTGCCATGGCTGGAAGAGTAGTTCGATTTTCTTTTGGAGTTGCTGGTGGGACATTGTTTTGTTGGCGCAAAACAATGTCTAGTGGGGCAGTGGAAAAGTAGAGGGGAGTAGTTCCTTAGAAGATTTCTTGCCAAGAAGTCTAGATCCAGTTTTGGTCAGCAGCAAAGAGTGATCGAAGAGGAGTCTTTCGACATCAGTTGGCAGAAGGATTTCCGTGAAGGAAATCGATTTTCAGAGGGAGCTTGTTCCTTAGAGGGTTTCTAGCGCCAAAGAAACCCAAATCCGAGTTTTGCTAGGGCAACAACAAAAGAGAGAAAAGAGAACCAATGCAACATTTTCTTGTTGAGAAGAGATGGCATAGGTCTAGAACACATGAGATCTCCCAGACCCAGAAAACGTTTGGAGAAATTCCACCCAGAACCTAAGTTATTCAAAATATTAATTATTTTAGTGGAAACCCTAAGTCTAACTTAGGGAAATTAAATAATTAAAGTGAATTAATTTAGACGTGGGTGAGAATGTTCTAAGTGACGTGGATCAAGTCTTTTCTAATCTTAGCCGTCGATTAGAGATTAGATCACGACCGTTGAATGTTCAACGAGAAAAGTATTAAAGGAAGGCTAGGGGTCAGTTGGAGAACACACACAGAGTGGCAACACTTGAGTTAAGTCGAAATTCTGGGGTGCAGTTTGCTGATAATTTTCGAGTGAGTTTGCAGTGCAATGAGGGACAGATCGGCAGTGGGATTTCAGATCCGAGGCCAAGAATACATTGGCAGAGAGGCAGATCCGTACCAAATCAATGCAAAGACCCAACAAGGGTGACGCAGGCCCAGCCAGAGCAGCGGAGAGGCAGTGTAGGCTCAACCAAGTTGACGCAGGCCAAGCCAGAGCTGCGCAGAGGCAACGTAGGCTCAGTTAGGGTGACACAGACCCAGCCAGAGCTGTGCAGAGGCAACATAGAGGCTCATGCAAGGCAGGAGGGCCGACACAGAGCTGGGGTTCTAGTGAGCAAGAAAGGGCTCATTTTCAGAAGATCCAGAAGGTGTGAAGCAACCACACTGAATGGTGACGCAAAGACTACATAGGCACTTGTGGGGTTCTTCATCCTCAGCTGAATCAACTATATTTTTTGTCTCCGAGAGATAGAGGTACATCTGCTGAGATTTTCTCTGTTTGGGCAAACCATGTTTGGTGCCCTTGAATGTATTCAGAATTCTGCATAATAATAAAACCCTCTAAGAGTTGCTGCACCGGTTTTCCCACATTGGCTATTTACGGGGACATTTGTTCGAAAAATCTTGTGTGTCCTTTGTCATGTGTGCTTATTTTTCAGTACTTGATCTGTATGTATGTGTAGATCTGTAGTGTGTTTACTTCGTTGTTTTCTGAATATTTCTGAAAATAACTTGTTAATTAAATCAAACAAGTAGGAGAAGTAAATGAAAATACTGCATTAGGGTTTCTGTAATAAGGATTTAGAAATTTTCACATGGTATCAGAGCTATTTCAGATCAGGGGGAGCTAAATCCATCAACGAAGTGATGAAGATTTTTGCTGCAGGAAGGCGACTCAGACAACACAAATTCGGAAAGAGGCAGCGCAGACCCAACAGGGGTGACACAAACTCTGTCTAGCTCACGCAGGGCTGACGCAGAGCTTGTCTAGCTCATGCTGAGCTAACGCAGTCCGAGAAGGGGTGACACTGTGCCAGTTGCTGTGGCTAGAGGTGCAATTTTTGATCTTCGAAGTTGTTGGTGGGGCATTGTTTTTGCCGGTGCAGAACAATGTCTAGCAGGGTTGACAAAGTAAGGGGAAATAGTTCCTCAACTGACTTTCTAGCCAAAAAGTCTGAGATCCGATCAACAGAGTGATTGGAGAGGGCTGATTCGACAGAATTGGTAGGAGGATTTTCGAGAAGGAAATCACTGGTCAGAGGGAGCGTATTCTATAGAGGGTTTTCTATCGCTAGGAAACCCAGATCTAGACTCTTGCCGAGAGCAGCAGCAGAAGAAGGGAGAAGAGCATCCGTTTCGATATCGTTGAGGAGAGATGGCCTCTCATGGATTGAGGGATCAAGACAGGTTAGATGGAGCATCTAACTTCGTCATCTGGAAGGCTAAGATCCTATCTGTCCTGGATGAGTATTGCATCAAAGATTATGCCGAGAAGGCTGTGGCTGTCCTGGTCGATGCTGATCTGTTGAAGAAGTATGAGGAAGCGCAAGCAAGAGCCAAGCACTTGATAATGGATGGGGTAAAGGATCATGTGGTCGCACACGTTGCTGAGGGGAATACAACAAATGAGATGTGGACGACCTTGACCACATTGTATCAAGGTACTTCTGTCCAGAGGAAGATGCTTTCGAGGAATCAACTGCGACTATTTCAGATGCACAAGGGAGAGGAATTCAATCCCTTCCACATTCGATTGAAGGCAATTCGAGATTAGCTGGTTGCTATGGGGGCAACTCCTAATGATGGTCTCATGGTGAGGACTGCCCTGAATGCAGTCACCGATGATTAGGAGACCTTTGTCCAAAGTATTTTAGGCAGAGCACAACTTCCAAATTGGGAGGACATGTGGGCAACTCTTCGTCAAGAGGAGATCAGGAGAATGTCCAAGATGGGTAGCAGCAACGGAGGAGCCAAGATCTGTGAAAATTTATGAATCTTTACACTTAATGCAAAAATTATTACTGATAATTTGGTTATGCTCCTCCTACTTAAACAAGTTATTAACTAAATAAAATTCAAGTTAAAATTGAAGCAAAACACATAACAGATCTCCACCAATCTAGATCTAGAACAAGTTCATGCACACATAGACAAAGTGACAGTTATTTCTGGACAAATAGTCCCCAGAAAAACCCAATGCGACAAAACCAGTCTTCTGGCTATTGGAGGGTTTTATTATTAAGAATTTTCTGAATACAACAAATCTGGGTTGCAGATCTGGAAAACCCGACAAAGATAAAATAAATCTACAATTCACTGGTTGTTCTGAAGCCAAAATAATGACTGATCCACACCCTCAAATGGGATTTACAAGACTCAGCCAAAATTAGGCCCTAGAAACCCCAGTGCTACCCTTGAAGCCTCTGCGTCAGCCTCTAAAGCCCATACGTCCCTCAACGCTGCTCTGGAAAGGGTTGCGTTACTGAGGCTTTGAATGAGCGCGAAGTCCTACGCTTGCCCCTTAGGGTCTGTGTAACCCACGAAGTTTCTACTTATGACAAATCACCGCTGTTGGCATCCTTGAAATTTGCAGGCACTGCGTACCCTGATTGTTGCCCTTCCTACTGCTGCTCTCTGCTTCTCTGCTGGCTGCCTCTACGAACCCGATCTTTGCCTCTTCTTCGATTGTAGACCACAGGATCAGATCATCCCCTTGGTCTAAATTCCCCTCTCTGCAACTGAAACACTTGAGAATTCTTAGCAACCCCGCCCTAGAATCTCAGCTTAGCTTCAGTGCCCTACCTCTGTGTGTCTTACAAATGACCCCAAGCCTTTCCTTTATACTTTTCTGGATTGGATCTCGAAGCGACCATGATCTGTTCGGGTAAAAGCGATCCGTGTGACTTAAGACAATTTCATCACATTTTTAATTAAATTCACTTTAATTATTTAAGTTCCCTAAGTTTTAACTTAGGAAATACATTAAAATAATTAATTAATTTAATATCTCCTAAACCAGATGAAATTTCCCAAATCAATTTCTGGGTCTTGTAGATCAAGTGTACTCTAGTCCCTCCACAAAATTTGGGCGCTAGAGCACAATTGATGCTACCCCAAATACACAAAATCTCAACACTCCCTCTTAGCATCAAGGGTGTGCTCTACCAATACATCACACTATGCATTACAAGATTTCGGGCACTGGTTATGTGTTGCTAATGCTTGGCCTGCTGCCACTCAACTCTGCACTGCTACTGCCATTCTATACTGCTGCCCATGACTCTGCCACTGCCACTGCAACCTCTGTACTGCAGCTCCCTCTCAATACGCTGCATCTGTGTTGCTCATAGCACTGCCACTGCTGATCTGCTACACTGCAACTTGAGTTGTTGAGAGAAACAACTGAATCTGCAGACAAGTCAAATGGGCTGCATCTTCATCACTGAAGCTCCATAGGCTACAGATATGTGCTTGCATCTAAAGGATGATGCACAACTACAGTTTTGCACTGCGTAAGCAGACTCCTTGTGCACTACTGAAGTCACATCAGCCCCTTATGCTGAAATCTCTCACGCTGCTGCTGCACTGCGCTGTCCGTTTGAAGCCTTATGCGCTGCTGCAACTCTGCACTGCGTAAGCAGCTCTGCTCTGCGCTGCTGAAGTCACATCGGCCTCTGTGCTGCTACTGCTTCTACGCTGCTACTGCTCTACTCTGCGCTGCTCCTCCCAGGCTCCAGATCTGCCTCTGCTTCATCTGTGATCTATGCACCCACTTCTCTACTTGTCTGGCTACTATCTTAAGGCTGTCGTAGTTCGCATGTGATCCAAGAGATGAGCTACTCAAGGATCCCGCCTCCTTCTATGTAGCTCCTCTACATATCCATGTCACCCCACCTCCATGGTTCATGAGCACTCATAGCTGCATCATCTTCTGACTCATCATCTGCCATAGCAGCCTTGGAAGAAGAAGCTTCCTTGTCCTTTTTCTTCTGAGGACAATTGCTGGCAAAATGTCCCATTTCACCACACTGGAAGCACTTGATATTTGAGAGATCCTTCTTCTTGTTTGGCTGCCTCTTTGATGCCAAGGCTATATCTTCCTCATCTTCCTTCTTCACTTTGCTCGATCCAGAGCTATAATGCTTCTTGGTGAATCTGTGAAGTTCTTCTTGACGCAGAATTGACCACAATCTGTCCCAATCTGGGAGGTCCGCTCTACCCAAGATACTTTGGACAAAGGTTTCCCACTCATCTGTGACTGCATTGAAGGCAGTCCTGACCATCACATCGTCTTCCACCTTAGCACCAGTTGCAGTCAACTGATCTCTGATCGAATGTAGTCTGAAGAGGAAATGCTCCATGTCTTCTCCCTTCGTCATCATGAATGACCTCATTTGTGTATCCAACAACATCTTCCTTTGGATAGATTTTCCCTCATATAGGGAGATTAAGGCCTTTCACATCTCATTAGTTATCTTCTTCTCAGCTAAGTGTGGTACAATATGGTCTTTAATTCCATCCATAATCAGCCGCTTGGCATGCCCAACAGCTTCCTTATGCTTCCGAAAGAGATCTGAATCTGTCAGTGTGGCCAAAGTTTGCTCTGCATGGTCTCTAAGATTGTATGCTTCAAGGACTATCAAGATCCTTGCCTTCCAAACTGAAAAGTTTGAGAGGCCATGCAGCCTGTCGTGATCACGCATTCCATGAGGAGCCATCTGCTCAAAATGTGTCGGAACTTCCTTTTCTCTTTGCTAGAGAAATGGATCTAAGGCCCTTGGTGAAACATGCACCTTTTTCTCCCTCTGACAACTGTTTTCCCTCCTTGGAAATCTGCCAAATCAACACTGATTCAACTCTCGTTGATCCTCTGATCAAACTGCAAGTTTCTTTTGGCTAGAAACTCTTTGAGAAGCTGATCTCCTCCCGCTCTTTGTCACTTGTGCTTAGGCTAAAAATCTAAAAACTTCAGAAATTTAACCCCACCAGCACCTTCTAAATTTCTGCAACTTTTCTCCAGTCTTTTCTGGATCTGACAGATTCAGATCTGCATCACACTAGCAGGCTTCAGACTAATCCAGCGTTGTTTCTGAACTACCTTTGCGCAATAATTGCATGGGCTTGCTAGGAGACAGCATTAGACTGCGTCACCCTTCCCTCTGCGTGAATCTGCCTCTGAAAAATGCGTTGTCCCTTCATATATGCGTTTTTGCTGCTTTTACAACTGCTTTCTTCTGCTAGAACCTTTAGTCTCTTGTTGGTAACCCTCCTAGATCTGTGATTGCTCTGATATCATGTGTAAATTTCTGAATCTTTACACTTAATGCAGAAATTATTACTGTTAATTTGGTTATGCTCCTCCTACTTAGGCAAGTTATTAATTGAATAAAATTCAAGTTAAAATCGAAGCGAAACACATAACAAATCTCCACCAATCCAGATCTAGAAAAGGTTCATGCAGTGAAAGTTATTCTAGACAAATAGTCCCTGGAAAAACCCAATGTGGGAAAACCGATCTTCTGGCTGCTGGAGGGTTTTATTATTAAGAATTTTCTGAATACAACAAATCCGGGTTCTAGATCTGGAAAACCCGACATAGATAAAATAAATCTACAACTCACTGGGTGTTCTGAAGCCAAAATAATGACTGATCCACTCCCTCAAACGGGATTTACAAGACTCAACCAAAATTAGGCCCTAGAAACCCCAACAATTCCCTTGAAGCCTCTGCGTCAACCTCTGAAGCCTCTGCATCCCTCAGCGCTGCTCTGGAAAGGGTTGCATTACCCTAGACTGGGTGACGCAGTCCCTACGCTACCCCTTAGGGTCTCTGCATAACCCTTGAGGGTTTCCTGCAGCAAATCACGCTGTCCTTGAGGGACTGCGCAGCACCTGCGTAGCACAGTTGTTGCCCTTCCTGTTGCTGCTCTCTTGCTTCTCTGCGCTGCCTCTTTGAGCTGATCTCTGCCTCTTGCCGATTCTAGACCCTAGGATCAGATCATCTCCTTGGTCTAAATTCCCCTCTCTGCAGCTGAAACACTTCTGAGAATTCTTAGCAAACCTGCCCTGGAATCTCAGCTTAGCTTCAGTGCTTTGCCTCTGTGTGTCTTTACAAATGACCCCAAGCCTTTCCTTTATACTTTTCTCATTGGGAAACCAACGACCATGATCAAATCTTGAATCAATGGCTAAGATTAAAAGAAAGCTTGATCCGTGCAACTTAAGAGAATTTTATCACATGTTTAATTAAATTCACTTTAATTATTTAAGTTTCCTAAGTTTTAACTTAGGAAATACATTAAAATAATTAATTAATTTAATATCTCCTAAACCAAATGAAATTTCCCAAATAAATTTCTAGGTCTTGTAGATCAAGTGTACTTTAGTCCCTCCACAAAATTTGGGAGCTAGAGCACAACTGATGCTACCCCAAATAGACAAAATCTCAACAAGATCAAGAAGGAGGAGGAAAGAAGATGTGGCTCTCGCATCTAAGGGACAACGGCAGCAACAAAGGAAGAAGAAGAAGGCCCTCTCAAAGGTCCGATGTTTCAGATGTCGTGAATTAGGACATTTCTCCAATACTTGTCCTCATAAGAAGAAGGGCAAGGAAGATTCATATTCCAAGGCTACGACAACCAAGGGGAATGATGGCAGTGATGACGATGTGGCTATGAGTGCTCATGCTCCTCGAGAGAAGAGGTGGGGCGACATTGATCTGTAGTTCTCTTGAACTGCAGATGAGGGACAAGATCCTTGAGGTGCCCAAACTCTTGGATCACATACAAGCTACGAGAGCCCTTAAAGATAGTAGTAGGATGACTGGATTCAGTTGGTGTAGAGGATTATGGAGGCACGGTGACAGTGAGGACGCTGAAGACTAGTTCAACGCAGTGCAGAGGCAGCAACAACGTAGAGGCTGATGGGATTTCAACAACACAGAGGCAGTGCAGAGCAGTAGACAATGCAGAGCTTCAGAGGGTCAGTGCAATTCAACAACAGAGGGTGCTTCAGTATTGAGATCCAGCCAAACTGACTTGTCTGTCAGTGTTTTGGGTGATGTCCTTTAGTTGCTTACTTTTCAGCAGCTAAGTTGTTGTGCAACAATTAGGAGTGGTAGTGCTATGGGCAACATGATGCAACATTTGAGAGGGAGATGCAGTACAAATGAGGCAGTGACTGTGGCAGAGTCATGGGCAGTAGTACAAAAGGTAGCAGCGCAGTGGATGAGGGGCAGTAGGCCAAGCATCAGCAGCACAGGGGACCGATGCCATGGATCAAAGTAACGCTTCTAGAGTGAAGTGTTGCTAGAGCACATTCCTCGCTAAGAGGGAGTCTTGATATTTTGGGTAGCATCGGATGTGCTCTAACTCCGAAACTTTGTGGAGGGGCTAGAACACATGAGATCTCCAAGACCTAGAAATCGTTTGGAGAAATTCCACATGGAACCTAAGTTATTCAAAATATTAATTATTTTAATGGAGACCCTAAGGCTAACTTAGGGAAATTAAATAATTAAAGTGAATTAATTTAGACATGTGGGTGAGAATGTTCTAAGTGACGTGGATCAAGTCTTTTCTAACCTTAGCTGTCGATTAGAGATTAGATCACAGCCATTGAATGTTCAATGAGAAAAGTATTAAAGGAAGGCTTGGGGTCAATTGGAGAACACACAGAGTGGCAACACTTGAGTTAAGTCGAAATTCTGGGGCGCGGTTTGTTGAGAATTTTCGAGTGAGCTTATAGTGTAGTGAGGGACAGATCGACAGTGGCATTTCAGATCCGAGGCCGAGAATACATTGGCAGAGAGGTAGATCTGTACCAGAGCAGTGCAGAGACCCAGCAAGGGTGACGCAGGTCCAGTCAGAGCAGCACAAAGGCAACGTAGGCTCAGCCAGGGTGACACAGGCCAAGCCAGAGTTGCGCAGAGGCAGTGTAGGCTCAGCCAGGGTGACGCAGGCCCAGCCAGAGCTGCGTAGAGGCTCACGCAAGGCAGGAGGGCTGACGCAGAGATAGGAAAGGCAATGTTGGGGTTCCAGTGGGCCAGAAAGGGCTCGTTTTCAGTAGATCTAGAAGGTGTGAAGCAGCCACACTGAAGGGTGACGTAGAGATTGCGTAGGCACCTGTGGGGTTCTTTATCCTCAGCTCAATCAACCATATTTTCTATCTTCGAGAGATAGAGGTACATCTGCCTTTTCTCTGTTTGGACAAACCATGTCTCGTGCCCTTGAATGTATTCAAAATTCTACATAATAATAAAACCCTCTAAGAGCTGCTGCACCTGTTTTCCCGCATTAGGTTTTTCCAGGGACATTTGTCCGAAAAATCTTGTGCCCTTTGTCATGTGTGCTTATTTCTTTAGTACCTGATCTGTATGTATGTGTAGATCTGCAGTGTGTTTACTTCACTGTTTTCAGAATAATTCTGAAAATGACTTGTTAATTAAATCAAACAAGTAGGAGAAGTAAATGAAAATACTGCAGCAGGGTTTCTGTAATAAGGATTCAAAGATTTTCACACTAGCTTCCATAGTGGCTACTCTAGATGATGGTATTATGGTCATGACTACGCTGAATGCAGTCTATGAAGACTGGGAGAACTTTTTCGAAGGCATTTTGGGCAGAGCAACTCTTCCAATTTGGGAAGAGATGTGGGAAGCTCTTCGACAAGAAGAGATCAGAGGGTTGACCAAGGTTGGAAGCAGCGACATGGGGATCAAAATCAAGGAGGAAGAGAAAGATGCGACTCTTGCATCCAAGGGACATCATGGGCAACAGAGAAGGAAGAAAGACTTCTCGAATGTTAGATGCTTAAGGTGTGGAGAATTGGGAAATTTCGCCACACAATGCCCTCGGAAGAAGAAGGGAAAAGAAGAATCCGACTCGAAGGCTGTTGCAACGAAGGATGATGAAGGGGATGATGATGATTGTGCCATGAGTGCTCATGTGCCTCGGGAGAAGAGGTGGGGCGACATTGATTTGTAGTTCTTTGAACTATAGAGAAAAAGGGGCAGGATCCTTGAGGTTCTCAAACTCTTGGATTACATATGGTTACGGGAGCCCTTAATGACAGGAGTAGAGTGATAGGTGTCAGTTGGTGCTAGAGATGATGGAACGACAGTGGCAGAGCTAGAACGCTAAAGTCTGAAGCAGCGCAGAGCAGAGGCAGCAACAACGCAGTGCACGGAGGTGCATCGCAATGCAGAGCATCAGAGGGTCAACACAAATTAGCAGCAGAGGGAGCTTCACCATCAAGATGCATCCAGACTAACTTGTCTGTCAGGCTTTTGGGATGTCTTTTTAGATGCTTAACTCTCAGCAACTAAGTTGCAGTGCAATAGTTAGTAGTGGCAGTGCTATGGGTAGCATGATGCAGCATTTGAGAGGGAGCTGCAGTACAGATGAGGTAGTGACAAGTGGCAGTGTGATGGGCAGCAGTACAAAAGGCAGCAATGCAATGGATGAAGGGCAACAAGCCGAGCATCAACAATGCAAAGGACCGATGCCATAGATTAGGGTGATGCTTCTGGTATTGATGTATTGCTAGAGAACATTCCTCGCTAAGAGGGAGTGTTGATTTTCGGGGTAGCATCGGATGTGCTCTAGCTCCGAAACTTTGTGGAGGGGTTGGAACACATAAGATCTCTAAAACCTCGAAATCGTTTGGAGAAATTCCTCCCGGCGCCTAAGTTATTCAAATAATTAATTATTTTAAATGGAGCCTAAGTTAAAACTTTGGGAATTTAAATAATTGAAGTGAATTAATTTAAACATGTGGGTGAGAATGTTCTAAGTGACGACGATCAAGTCTTTTCTAATCTTAGCCATTGATTAGAGATTAGATCACGACCATTGATTCATCAACAGGAAAAGTATAAAGGAAGGCTTGAGGGTCAGTTGGAGAACACACACACAGACTGAATTTAGAGATCGAATTCTTCTAACAGAGCAATGCTCAGAAGAAGATCATATTTGAGTAATTCAGTGCAGTGCGGGGCAGTTTGGCAGTAGGACTTCAGTCCAAGGCCGATAATACAATGCAGAGAGGCAGATCAACACCAGGAGAGACAACGTAGCCCTTGAGAGCGTGATGCAGAGCCAGCAAGGCTCACGCAAAGCCAAAAGGGTGACACAGAGCCAGAGGAGATGACGCAATCACTTGAGCAGCTGCGTTGGGGTTTCTGTGAGGCAGATCAGGCAACCATTCAACAAATCGATTTCTGAGCGAAGAAGGCTCACGAGGAGGGTGATGCAACCACTAGAGGAGGTGACGCAGTCTTAACACAGAGGTTGTTGTAGCCATCGTTGCGCAACACTAGGGATAATGCAGTCACTTTAGGGTTTCTTCATTCTGCTACTGGATCAGCTGAAATATCTGTCTCCAGATAGAGGTACTTCTGCTGAGGATTTTCTCTGTTGGGTGAGCCAGATTTGGTACCCTAGATTGTATTTAGAAATCTGCATAATAATATAAAACCTCGGAACTGCTGCACCGATTTTTCTGCATTGGGTTTTTCTGGGGACATTTGTCCGAAAATAAGTGTCCTTTGTCTGAATGTGTCACTTATTTTTCAGTACTTAATCTGTATAATTGTGTAGGCTGTAGTGTATTTGCCTTAGTATTTTTACTGAAGATTCAGAAAAATAACTTGTAATTTAAATAAGGCAAGTAGGTAATGCAAATCAGATTTATTGCAGTAGGATTTCTGTAACTTAGATTCAGAAATTTTCACAGGGCCCAAGAGAACATTGGGCAACATTGGATAAATAGGAAGCATGAGGCTCATTCTTGATTCATTCATTCACTTATCTTTCTGATTGTCATTTTGACATAGCATGCTTGTGCCGGGTGCCAAGTCTGCAGTGCTGTTTAGCACACAAGATTTTCAGGTGAAGATCTCAACCTCTGTCTTGGGGGACTTCGAGTGCTCGCTTAGGAGAGGAGTCTTATCATTTTGGTGGATCTTTTCACAGTAGAGATTACAGGAGGAGCATTTTCAGTTCAGGGACTATGTGGAGGACACAGTGACTGCGTAGTGGAGGACGCAGCACATGGAGAGAGGTTGTTCCGAGAGGTGAGAAGAGAGGGACTTGCAGCTGATATTTGGTGGGGAGTCTTGGAGCCTCCTGACAGGGATTTTTGTGGCATTTTGGAGACTTCCAACAGCAAGATTTACAGGACGATCGATTTACCTAGCAACGCAGTGAGCCAAGCCCAAGACGACCAATTTCCAGGGTCAAGCTTTGGGCGAACCCTTTCTGGGTTTATTGAGGAGAAGCCAAGATTAATTTGTCAGAATTTTCTGGGTAGATTTGAGGTGTCAAAAAAAGATCCTAACTCTGCCAGCAGCTAAAGGAGCTTGGGGAAATTGGGCCGAAATTCCGTGGTCAAAATTTGGCCAATTACTTTGTGGGTTTTTGTGGGTTTCTTGAGTAGGGTCCAAGGTTAGAGTCCCGAAATTTTCTAAGCAGTGTAGTAGGCCCAACAACATTTCTTTGGGAGCAGCAACAACATTTTTGATAGATTGCAGCGCAAAGCTACAACCATACATCGTAACATCAGTGGGAGATTTCAGCATTGATTCAAAGGGCTTCTCTAGCTTGCCTTGATGAAGCCCAGATGCCTTCATTCCAACACCTCCATTGTGCTCATTTCGAGCAAATTAATAAAATGGCTTAACTCAATTTCATGGCTCAATTTGTGTTCTAATTGCGTGATTTTTATTTGATGTTGTTTAAAGTCTTTTGATGCCTGTTGTTACTGTAATTTACTGTTAGGAATATTACAATGGTATTAGAGCCATGATCTTGACCAACTGTGGGGTAACCAATTAGATCAGGGAAGATTTGTGCATGTATACATAGTGAAGGGTTAAACCATAGACAAACCATGGCACAATGTGGATTTAATTACCGCAAACTCTTGACCGAGTTGATGAGGGTGTCAAACTAGACCTATCCACTTCCTTGCAGGAGAGACACTAGAGTTGCACAGGCCGTGGGGGTGCAGCCATCTACACAAGATCATGGGGAGCAAGTGGATACACCCAGTATGATGCAGGGGTCACCCGTGTTGGAGACTTCCTTGACTGAGTCGGTTGACATCTTAGTGGAGAGAGTAGAGCCTATCCCAGTAGTGCCATCCATTGAGGTGATGACCGGGGTATTGTCCGAGTTTTTGGGTGATAGCAGCACATAGCAGATGGGTGAGGTGCCAGGAGATGTATCCACCCTTGATGAGGCGCTAGGAGATACAAAGGTATTGGATGATGGTCGCACACAGCAGTGTCATCAGCTTCAGGATGACCTTCTAGCTTTCAAGGGGAAAAGTCCACATCAGTACGAGAGGCTATTCTATTGCCGAATGAGGAGTTGGAGGGCATGAGAGTGGTTTGTGCCGAGTTAGCGACCAAGTTGGCCTACATTGGGGAACGATTGGATACCCTTATGGTACAACTAGAGGGCACATTGGAGCGTCAGAGCAACCCCCTTCAGGCATACATAGGCGAGGCTAGCAACATTGTTGGGTCACCCTTTTCCCATTGGAGAGAGAGAGACAAAGCCACGTAGTCAGATCTCATATGCTGACTTGGATAGTAGAATGAGATGATTGGAGTTGCAAAGGGTGCAGTATCCGCATGTTGGGTTTGGGTGGCGAGAGATTTTGAGTTGGTACCCGGTGGGGTGGGCTATGGAGATGGTGGTGGACCCGGGAGTAGTTCAGTAGGAGTTTCCAAGCACTAGGAATGCAGGAAGCCCAGACTGTTGTTGGGATCCAGGTGGGATTTCCCATCACATCATAGAGTCAGTAGGTGATGGTAGTAGTTGCATAATGGATTTGATGTTTAGGCGCACACACATGTTCCGATCTCCATCAGAGCCCCAGACAGCACTAGTCCCAGAATGGTTCGAAAGGGGTAAAGACACATTTCCTGAGTTGTCCCGGCATATTGATTGTGCATGGAGTCACAGGGTGATTAACCTACTTTGGCAGGAGCCGGTAGGGGGAGGTGGCATCAGCAGGCCACCAGGCAGGGCATTACATGGAGACGGTGCTCTCCCATTGGTATATTGGACACTAGAGCTATGGAGGATAGGTGTAGTAGTGCCATTTCTGTTGGCATGTGAGGAGTCAGGCCGCTTAGGTCTTCCAGAGAAGATGGGGAGATGTAGCCCACATCATGGAGGGTTTACTAGCAAAGTGGTGGATATTTTGGCCCATGGAGGATACTTTATGTTATAGGGTGTTACGACAATGGGCAGTGGTACATAGGACTACACAGAGTTATGTCATAGGGTCCAGTGTTATGTAGGGGGATACATACTGATGCGTACAGACCCAATGTTAGGTCGTAGCATCCAGGGGTGTGCAATGGTATGCAGTGAGGAGCAGTGGTCTGTAGAGGAACATGGAGATGCAGGTTGGTGTGCCATAGCATGTTGGTTTACACTATGGAGTAGGAGGGGTAGCTCACATCGCATTGGGTACCCACGGGAGGTGTCAAGTATGGTGACACATGCAGGACACAAGGGGATACAAGATGGGAAAATAGTAGCAGGAGCTTGGAGGTATCCAATGGTGTACAACAATAGGCTGAGGTGTACAGTGGCATGTCCAAGAGTACAGGGATGATCGATGGTATGCGAGAGTGTATGGTGTTGCACTGTGGGGTCTTGGGATATCGCCTCCAGGGAGACTCATGGACGAGACACCGGACATACCTTTGGGCATAGTTCTTCCAGGATCGACAGAGACGTAGATGAGCGATACTTGATCGTTTTCGTGGGGACTCACATGCTTGACCCTCTTCTACATCACTTACGGGCGCGGTCGTTTTGGTTGTTGTCCTTTGGCACTCTAGGCATGAGCAGCTAGGGACGAGGAGCTCACCCAAGATATTTGGATGACACTCAGCACACTAGGGGAGAGACTTCTCAGCGATGGCATTGGGTCAGTGCGCTAGTTGACAGCCATAGGTTGGGGGATGAGATGATCATCTGCGGGGGTGGCATATCATTCATTACTAAGCCTACGCCTGGGGAGCGAGTCATGAGGGAGACATGTGTCACTCTTTTCTCAAGGCGTGTCGGGACCATGCATGAGCAGAGGATACTGGGTACAACCGAGGTAGCATCCCTGTATGTGTTCGGGCTCCAGACATTGTATCGACACATTATTGAGAGGGCAGATGGCAGACCCAGTGGAGATGGTTGGCAGGAACAAGAGGGATCCACATACCCAGTGGAGATCGCGAGTATTAGATATCCATTTATTGGTTGCATTCAGGGGGTAGCTGTTTGTCACATGTGGCTTCCAGCCGCCATCAGTACTACACAATGGCAGGCACAAGGTAGGTTAGCATGCATCAGATTAGCCCATGATATATGTATTATGGACCCTTTATATTGGTCACATGCAGGGACTAGAGATGAGGCATGGAGGGATTCTGGCAGTTGTCAGAGCTATGGTGCAGCAGGTCTGACTATGGGATGCAAAGATTCAGTTGACTGATAAACCATTCTATCTTGTGATGGTCAGAGTCATGACAAAGAGTGAGTTCACTATTGGGTTGGGACATGGGGGTACACAGAGGCATTCAGTAGATGGCAAGGCAGGGTTTCTCTGTTGCTACATAGGTTTGGAGTTACATTCAGAGCGGTAGAGGAGGGGTAGATATTGGCATCATGGTGATGCTTGGGCCAGATGAGCTTGTCTCTCACAGATCTCTCGCCACTAGGCCTCAAGAGATTGAGGATACGGTTTGCATACGGTGGGGAGTATGTCATAATCAAAGTAGTGCAACGTCAGCATGATGGCACCACTCTGAGTTTGGTAGGGGACCCTATCATTACAACTCTACACAGCTCGATCACCTTTAGGGATGAGCTAGATACTACAGGGGGAGATCATGTAGATCTTCCATTGGGATTTGGCAAGTCACTGATGGAGTGGGGGACTTCATTAGCATAGCATGTTAGTCAGCAGGATGGTATCAGGAGGAGCTCATGCGAGTGAGACGCTATCTCTGCAGGGATTCGGTGGTATCTTCGAGGGTTTATTCTTGGAGTGCACGAAATGGATTACTTGGTAAGGAAACTCCATGAGGAGTTGGGCATAGTGCCATATTATCATGATTCCCTACTCATTGATGGTGTGTAGAGGGCTTTTGATACTTATGCATGGCAGGATAATGAGTGCAACAGGGGGAGTTTGATGTTAGACAAGATGGCTTCGAATCTTGGTATTGAGGGATCCCTTCATATCAGGGTGATGCAGAGGTCAGGGATGATTCAATGGCGCATCTGGGACCTTGGCACCTTTTTGCAGTGACAGTGGGGAGCGTCAACTAGAGAGGATGTTTGTTCAGCCATTGCTCGAGGACAAACAATTTTTGGTAGGGAGGACTATAATATCCATGTTTAGCAATTCTGCTAGTCGAAATATTAATTCTAGCCAATTTTGATAATATCACAGTTTTGACTTAGGAAATGTGGATTTGGGGACCCACAAATAAACTTAGGCAACTATAGGCCTCTAGACATCAGGCTGAGGCGAAATATTGCGGCAATAGTGGAGGATGGGGCCCAATGAGGAGAAATTGCGGCCCACATGGAGGCAGCACAGTCATTGGAGCGTATTGGAGGCTAGAGGCACGAGGTGGGGACCAAGAGAGCATTGGACAACATTGGATAAATAGGAAGCATGAGGATCATTCTTGATTCATTCATTCACTTATCTTTCTGATTGTCATTTTGACATAGCATGCCTGTGCCGGGTGCCAAGTCTGCAGTGTTGTTTAGCACAAAATATTTTCAAGTGAATATCTCAACCTCTGCCTTGGGGGACTTCGAGTGCCCGCTCAAGAGAGGAGTCTTATCATTTTGGAGGATATTTTCAGAGCAGAGATTACAGGAGGAGCGTTTTCACTTTAGGGACTGCGTGGAGGACATAGTGACTGCGCAGTGGAGGATGCAACACATGGAGAGAGGTTATTTCGGGAGGTGAGAAGAGAGGGAGTTGCAGCTGAGATTTGGTGGGGAGGCTTGGAGCTTCCTAACAAGTATTTTTGTGGTATTTTGGAGACTTCCAGAAGCAGGATTTACAGGAGGATCGATTTACCTAGCAGCGCAGTGAGCCAAGCCCAAGAGGGCCAATTTCTAGGGTCAAGCTTAGGGCAAACCCTTTGTGGGTTTTTCTAGGTTTATTGAGGAGAAGCCAAGATTAATTTGTCATAATTTTCTGGGCAGATTTGAGGTGTCAAACAGAGATCCTAACTCAACAGTAGCTAGAGGAGCTTGGGAAATTGGGCTGAAATTCCGTGGTCAACATTTGGCAAATTCCTTCGTGGGTTTTTGTGGGTTTCTTGAGCAGTGTCCAGGGTTAAAGTCCCATAATTTTTTGAGCAGTGTAGCAGGCCCTAGCAGCATTTATTCGGGAGCAGCAACAACATTTCTGGTAAATTATAGCGCAGAGCTACAACTATACAACGTACCATCAGTGGGGATTTCAGCATTGATTCAAAGGGCTTCTCTAACTTGCCTTGAGCAAGCCCAGGTGCCTTCATTCCAACACCTCCATTGTACTCATTTCCAACAAATTAATAAAATAGCTCAAGCTCAATTTCATGGCTCAATTTGTGTTCTAATGGCGTGATTTTTATTTTTTGTTGTTTAAAGTCTTTTGATGCTTGTTATTAATGTAATTTACTGTTAGGAATATTACAGGAATATCCACGACAATGTACGGTTCATAATCCCTGATCGGGAACCAATTTTAAAAATGTTATCTCTTGTTTAATAACTATCCGCATAAAAAATATTACCCTTTAAAATTAGGATGCTCAAGGATACCTAGAAGTTTATATGGTAGCATACTTTGAGACACTCAAATTCGATTTTCCAAAAGTAATATAATAACTAAAACCTAAAATGTATCATAGAAGATAAAATATTTGTAAAACGACTATCACTCTTTTCAACCCTAAACAATGGATCACCCACACCACAAATTAATCCCACTCCTAACCTCCCTTCCTCACCAATCAATCATGTGCATCCACATCTGCCTCCTTCAAAAACACTATAAACTCTCATATTCTATCTTCATTATGTGTCTCCATGTATGTTATAATATAATTTGTTATAGGACTTACTTGCCACGGGTTCAAATTTATGTTTCTCAAAATCTTAGATTTGAAACTCTTGCCTGAAGTGTTTGTTGCCAGAGTTTGCAATAAAGTAATATGAACTTACATTATTGATTCATGAAGTTGGTCCTGATTGTATGTTTGTTATTTTTTTGGTATGCACGTGTAAATATCTACATAAGCCCATATCACCATATTAGTAACGAAGTTGCATGCCGGATATATTTGATGTCAGTTTATGGTTATGTCTTATAAGCATGTATTCTTATAACTTGTGTAGACTCCCAAGCATAATTAGGTTTTCTACCAATTAAAATTTGGTTCCACAAGGGATAATATCCACCTTGGCACCATTATGTATTTGCAACATTTTACGAAAGACCATTTAACTAGGGAAATTGCATGGAGAAGCATTCGATGTGAAAGACGTAAAACGCAACTACTAGAGTCTACAGACCATGGTTATAAGAATGGCATGAGTGTTCCCAAGTTCAACAATGGAAAGGATGCATGTCGTGCAGAAATTAAAACAGAACATCAACTATCCATTCATTCAAGTGGAAATACAAGTTTTATCAATTTGTCCCAATTCTAGTAGATAGATCTTCTTAGATTTATTGCAGTGCGATCAAATATGGCGTGGTAAGGCTTAATCTGTTCCATATATTAATATATTCACCTTAAATAAGCTTATTCACACTTTGAATAGATCCAAATATACGAAGATCACGATGCACCTTACTAATTCTAGCCTAAATACCCTTAGAGCAAACTTGAACAAGTGGACCTAATTAGGTGGCACCATTGATGTAAAGCTTAGTAGCCTTTAAATAGATGAATTTTCTTTAAAAATTTATGTATATTTAGAAAGAAGTTGGCCCCTTTTTACTCTATAATCAAACCTTTCACTATTTTAAAGGCATCTTCTGTAGTCTATCTTCCCGTATTTTCATTTTAGAGAGTATTTCTTACATATACAGGTTTTCAAGTATGCCCGGATCAATTTTGGGAAATGCTCCCAATTCATATATTTTCTAAATTTCTTATCAATTAAAGATGCTCTCTTCAATAAATTCCATGCTTCTGTTTGCAAATGATGACTATTATATAATAAGTATGAAAGCCATGCTGAGCTTGTAATATAGTCTTACATAGGAATGCATTTCCATGCAATATGATTGCTATATGTTTCCTTCGAACACTTCAATTTTCAAAATGCTGGTAGATGATTTAGAATGGTATTTTATTAGCGAAGGCATTGTGTTTTAAAGTTCATTGGATCAGTGTTGATAATATTGTTATCCGCAATATATCGGTTATCGGTATCCGCAAAATATCGGCCAGGGTCGAGAAAACATCTTATTGATAATATTGGCAAAAATGTCTCAAATATCCGCAAGCATAAAAAATCATTTTTTTTTAGAGTGCAGATATTTTCAAAATATGGCGATATAATATTTTGAAAATATCGATATATTTTCAAAACCAAAAATATCATGATATTTTCAAAACAAAAAATATCATGATATTTTATTTTCAAATATCGCCAATATATCGACGATATTATAGTTGGCTGTTGGACTTACAGCTAAGAGCATAGGGCAAAGTTCTAATATAATGCCGTTGTCTTATTTGGTGCCATTAGGAGTCTTGGTTCCAGTTCAAAGCCATAAAATCCATAGGCAACAATCATGACAGTTAAAAAAAAAATGCAATTTCACATTCTATTTGAGTTGCTCTGTCCAAATGTTTTTATAAATCCTCAGCTTTGATATTCCAGTTTTTAATACAATTTCTTGATTTGTTTGATTCAGTTTCTTGATCTGATACTAAACTAAGGGATTTGGGGACATTGTACTTTCTTCCTTCCATAAGTAATTTTTATATATCATTATTTTGCTCTCGTTGGTTTTAGGTGGCCATATCCATTTCTTGAGCTGTCGACGCCATGGGCTCCATTATGGTATGTTTCTTAAATAAAGACAAGTTTCTGATACTTCTTTTGCAGCGCTCCTTAGTATTACAAAGCTTTTAGTGTTCTAAGCCACTAATTATTGGAAGGGAAAACAACGTTTTGCAGGTATTTTGCGTTGGCACTTTTGTGCATCCCATGCTATGGAATATTTGCTTTGCTTATGAAGGTCAAGGATCGATTTTTCCCGAAATGGTTTCCTCGTGCATATCAAAACTTGTAATAAGATATATGCATTGCAAGCAAAAAAAAATATTTTGAACTCAAAAATGTCGTCTTGGTTTAGCAATTGTCGTGCTATTGGAGTTAAATTGGGATTATATTTTGTAAATATTTGATCAATATTTGATCATCTTACGTGTTGTCACATATTCTATTCATAATGAGTAATATTATCATTTTTGGAATTCAATATATTTTACTTTCAAAGCACTGTGTATGAATTTGAACAAAGCTAACACGTTCAACATTGGCATCATGGGCAATTGAGAACATTGTGTCATGTATGAATTTGAACAAAGCAACACTTTCAACCAACCATGGCATGGGCAATAAAGAACATTGGAGCAATTGGTGGTTTTAAATGACATAAATTTGAATTTATTTCTTAATAATCAAGTCAAGTTGATGATATACCAATATAAAATTTTGAAAATATGACACATTGGGAAAGGTAATGACGGTAAATTATAAATAAAATATCATTAAATTTTATATATTTTCATTAGACAAATGACTTACCCTTTTATGGTTAGGCTTTACTCTTTCTTTAGAGCTTTTTATCTTTAATTCAAGGCTTCTATAATGTGCATTTTGAATCATGCATTGAATCATAATGACCTTGTGACAATAAGTGCAAAGTCAATTTTTAATAGAGTAAAAGAATTAGCACAAGATTTACATTAAATAAAAATCATATTAATTTAAGATTTTATATATTATTAACAAGGACATGTGCAATTGATGATTGTTCATATAGCTCTAGTAGTGCTTGAGTCTTGTTATCACAAAATCTAGCACCTTAGTCCAAAGCCTTTCACAAGGGATAAGACAAGTGTAACAAGGAAGTGTTACCACTATCACTTTAGTAATCACTTCATTCATTTTAGAGAAGGATGAAATCTAACATAAGGGAGGCTTCACTAGTAACTTCAAGGA
This sequence comes from Pinus albicaulis, assembly GCA_034641835.2. Lineage (NCBI taxonomy): Eukaryota > Viridiplantae > Streptophyta > Pinopsida > Pinales > Pinaceae > Pinus > Pinus albicaulis. The sequence continues at coordinate 657,476,979 of CM076576.1, read as the reverse complement.
ATCCTATAGCAAGATGGGATCAAACCTACAACCTCCTATATTACCAATACTAAGTTTAAGCAATCAAGGTGAAAACAAGGTTTAATCAAAGTAATTTCTAAATTTATGTGAGTGAAATATCCAAGACAATTTGTGATGTGTATCAAAGTGAAGATAGGCCAAGAGGGTACTCCAAACACTATAAACAAGAGAAAAAATTGTGTGAAAGATGTAAATTTTCAACAATGTATCAAGTTACAACAATAGAAATAATTACACCCTTTAAAGAAGCAAACATGCAATCAACTAAAGTTGACGATATGAGTTAAAATAGGGTTTTATAAACAATTATTTTGTAAAATATAAAGGGCACATAATAGCCCTAACAATGCAAGACGTCAAGCCATAGAGGGTTGAAAATTCAATTAGAAATGCAATAAATGATAGCAAGATGTATTTTTTTTATGACAAATGCTAACTAAACCCTATACATCTCTTCTAATTATAGCTAAAGAATTTAAGTACAACTGCATATAAACCCTAATCTAACCCTAAAACAATGAAAGAAAATGTCAATTTTGACTTTTAGGATTTGCCAATCGGAGTTGAAACTAGTGCCTATTATTTTTTGGGGCTAATGGAGTCAAATTATGAACTCCCTTGAAAAGCATGAAGAATGGGTCTTGGATGAACCCTAAGGTAATCCATTGCAAACCTTAGAAGTTGTCCTACAAGATGATTGTTGGGCTTAAGGCACCTGATTTACAGTACATATGCGGAAAGTCCAAATACAAAGTTGACTAGACATCTAAACCATACTAAAAGCTCAATTAACATAAACCTTTAGGCTTTAACTTATCCTGAGAGAACTTAAAGATCATAAAATAAACAACGACACAACATTAAGAATTACACACCACATATTTTTCTCTAGGAACCCTTAATTGGGGAATCTAGCTAACCTTTGAGATCTATCACTTATCTTCTCAATTGAATATTACAACAAGTTAGAATGAATGTTGAGCTTAGTCTACGCCTATGATTAACACATTCATCTTAGATCATCATCCCTCAGTAGCCTTACATCATGCTCTATTTAAAGGCATATGAAACCATAATTGAAAGCATCTCAAATCAATACAATTGGTTGAATATTATTGGTTAAGATCCTGAGAATCTCAAGATTCATAATATTTTTTTGACTGTAGTAAATTCCCTTTTGACCACTAGTCTAAGTTGACTATGCATGTGCACCTAACTGCGATCCCTTCAACTTTCCTCAACTGCTCAATTTCCCATCAACTTCGAGTGAGGTAATTATTCTTTGACTCAACCACTGATCCATCGACTTCTTGTTCCTATTTGTCTTGTTTGACTAGACCATTCACTGATTGAACTCTAGTCAATTTAAATTACTTTCAAATAGCATAACACCTTAACCTTCTCCCACGTGTCTTCTTTGCATGAAATGTTAATATCATGCTTTTAGTGAAATGGGGCTCCTAGGCCCAACTCCTCGCACCAAGAGAATTTACTAGCACTCATCAAATTTGTTAAAAAGTCTACAACATTCTTTACCATTTCTACTTTTACCAACAACACCTTGCATTTTACCATGTCTCTAATGAAATGGTAATGCACATCAATATGTTATGTCTTTGAATGATAAGTTGGGTCCTTTGGTAGGAAGATTACACTTTGGCTATCACAACCTATTCTTATTGCTTGTTGAGAAAACCCATTTTCCAAACATAATCACTGCAAGTTGACTGCTTCCTTGCTTGCATGAGTGGTTGCCATGTATTCGACCTCCATTGTTGATAGTTCCATGACTGACTATTGCCTACGCATCTAGCTAATAGCTCTACCAAACATATTGAACACATTTGTTATTCAACCTCTTCTGTCCAAATCATCGGTGCAATTGGCATCGAAAAATCCTTGTACAATTACTTCATTGTCATCCTCAGGTTCTTCATGGTCTCAAATCGCATGATCATTTGTGCCATGCAAATACTTGAATAGTATTTTGACAACATGCTAATTCTCTTTTCCATATGTTATTATGTATCCACTCAATACTCCCACTGCATGAGTAATATCCAATTGAGTGTAGACCATTGCATACATCAAACTCCTTACAACACTTGCATATGGAACATTGGCCATGCCCTCTATTTCTTCCTATGTGTTTGGACATTGTTCAAAAGTTAATCTTGGCCCAATAGGAATTGGTACCTTCACCGGTTTACAATCTTGCATGTTGAAACACTTTAAAATTGTTTCAACGTACTTCTTCATTTATCCATAGTTTCCTAATTGTGCAGTCTCTCATGATATCCATTCCAAGAATGAAATGTGCAACATCAAGATCCTTCATGTCGAATTTTAAGGATAGTTGCATCTTCACCTCCTTGATTACTCCCGTGTTCTTCCCCATTAGCAATGTGGCATCAACATACAACACTACATATATGAAACACTGGCCTTCTAACTTGAGATATACACAATGATCAACTTCTTCTCATAAATCCCAATCCTTGGATGTATGTGTCAACCTTCTGGTACCACATCATGGGTGATTTCTTTAAACCATAAAAGGACTTCTTAAGCTTGTAGACCAACTTCTCCTTGCCCTTTACTACAAATCTTTCAGGCTCTTTCATTTATATTTCTTCTTCCAAATCACCATGCAAAAATGCTATCTATGCATCCATTTTTTTTATTTCTATAACATATGATACAACGAGATACATCAATAATCTAATGGAAATTGATCTTGCAACAAAAGAAAATATCTCACCAAAGTCGATTCCCTCAACTTGGGAGTAAACTTTCACCACTAGTTGAGCCTTGTACTTCATGACTTGACCTATTGTGTTTAGCATTTTCTAAAACACCCACTTGAAACCAATATGCTTCCTTCCATAAGGTAGTTTGACCAAATCACATTTCTCATTCTTGTGTAAAGGATCCATTTCTTCTCTCATGAATTTCGACCAAAGTTTACCTTGTGTTGAATCAACTACCTCCTCAAATGTACTGGGTTAACCATCGATAGTAGACAATCCTATCACCTCTCAAAGTTCCATAATCCCTTCCCTCGTTTCTCAAAATTTTCCCTAAACTATCCCAACTCCCCAAACCTACTATCCTACTCCCTTCCCTTCCCCTTTCCCCTAGGGTTTCTAGACATAAAATATACCATGGAAAAGGAAAGGGACACCATCAAGCAGGAAAGAGACATTATGGAGGAGGAGATAAACATAGAAGAATAGAGGAGAAGACACCACAAAGGACCCAAACCACCGGGAAGGAACCAAGAACAAGAGGTCTCAAGAAGGCATTGGAGAAGGAGAATCTTGAGGCAGAAAACCTAACTTTTGAAGGACAAACTCAAGCAAACCCTAATCTGTCAAAGGAAGAAGGGTAAATTGGACCTACATTCTGATATACCCATGATATCATAACACACCTTATTTGGCATCTCTGGAGAAATTTTGAGGAAATTCAAAGGAAAGTTGAGAAATATAAAAAAAATCTTTGAAGGCACATTTTCTAGAAATGTCATGTTTTAGACACTTTTTTGCAGAGAACATTGTGGAAAATCATAGAAGCATCTTGGGAAACTGGAAGAATTTTTCGTTAAAAAAATTCCAAATAACAAAAACCTCGTGGTTAGAGAGATATTGATCCATCTCTTAGGCTTATTTTTGTAGAAAAATTAGAAATTTGATACAGTTACATTGACAAAAGCGCAGCGCCTAAGGCGCTACATTTTTCCTAGGGACCTCCAATGGAAAAATGGTCAGCACCATTGGATTAAGAATGTAATTTAAAGTCAGTAAAACAATTTTTCTAAGCTTTTTTGGGTCAAACAAGCAGTCAAAAGGTCAAAAAATCCTCAAAAATGACCTTTCTGCCCTGTTTTGGAGGCCGGCGCTGTGCTTTTGACCAGTCTTGGAAGAATAAGTTTTGGGAGGGACAAATCAACTCCATTTTGGAAACCAATCATAGATATGCAAACAATACTGGACAGGCTTTCCAATGAGCTATCATGAGCTCAATTTGGAGACATGGAACCCCCTAAAAAATGGAGCTGAAGTTGGAGTTATGCTTAGAGCAATGGTGCTGCGCTTTTGACACATTTTCTTAGTTTGTTGATATTTCCTGATTTTCTCAATTTTTCCAGTTTGACCATGGTCAATGGGATTTTTGCCAATGTAAATCATGAATGTAAAAGTAATTATGATGTGGTTGACTTACCTAGAGGTAAATACATTAGGTGAAAATTTTTGATGACATGTAATGAATCAGTTTGCAAAAAGTGAGGGATGAGTCAGTTTGACCTCCCTACGCTCTACGTATCAGTTCATTTTTTTATGGAACTACTCCTCCTCTCATGGATTCGACCCCTGAGGTTGGGAGAGGTTTTTTGAGGTCTATATCTTGTACTTTTTGACTCATTTCCGAGTTTGGATGTTGTGGTATTGATCAGAGACTAATGTAATCAGTATTTGGTAGGAAATTAATGAAAGAGCTGAAGCTATTTCTTTGGGATACATGTGGTTTGGAAATTTAGCATTGTTCTTCTTATGTCTCATTATGTATGAATGTTTTGTTTCATGATCCATTTCATCTCTATTGTATGTTGATTTTCAAGTTGATAAACATAATACATCTCTCATGCTCTGTTTTGGGAGAATCTTCATATTTTGTTCAATTTCTTCAGTTTAGAAAGAATACATGGTTGGCCTTGCTCTTTATAGATCCTCATCAGTCTGATCCATCTCACCCTGAAACCCTAAAGTGTTAGGCTTTCTACCTACCTTGCCCCATTGAATCTTTGCAACCCTAATCTTGTTTGCCCTGACCTAACCTCTTTGACCTAATTCACCCATCCAGCAAAACCAATTAAAACAACAAACCCCTGTACTCATACCTAGCCTAAAACCCTAATTCATCTAGCCCTATTCACTGTGACTTTGTGGAGAGAACCCTCTCCAGTTTGGTAGGGCTATCTACCAAGCTAAAATATTGGTCTTTGGTTACCTCTATTTGGACTCTTTCTCAGCCTTGGAGATTCGGTGGAGTGATAACATATTGGCGTCGTTGTCGGGGAGGCGAAAAGACAAATATTTCTTGGGAAAGAATGACAAAGATCAAATTTGATTACTGATGGTGAACAATGATCAAGCACACGAAGGCTGAAATCATCCACCTGGCGACTCCAAATTAGTTTCAAATTCAAATCCAAAGACTCCACTGGAGGATGAGCCTTGCCAAGAAATATGAAAGGACAACATGGGAAGATCAGGTATTCAACTTGGACTTTTATTCAAGACATCATTCTCTTTATCATGAAATATTTCTTCTCTTTTCCTAAAACTATCCTGAAAGTTTTCTAGAGTTTTTTGTATGAAAAATATGATCAAAGTCTTGATTCTTCCTATTTAAAGAGTGTAAATACCAAGTTTAACTTTGATTTTGATCAAGATTAAGACCTCTTGCTTGGAACTTGTGCATATCCTTTTCAAGCTCATGAGCCTAAAGAGACCAAAATTGATCCTACAATTGTTGTACACTCTTGCACCTTCTACAGTCCCGAATAGATATAAGCCTCTGATTTTACCTCCTATATTCCATGCTTTCCCTGAAAGTCATTACATATATCTGCTGAGGTTTGATGGTGAATGTGACAACATCACCATTGAGAGACATATGCAAAATTTTGAGACTTTCCTCGACCTTTTTGAAGTTGATGAAGATGATGTCAGTATTAGACTATTTTCTCTTTCTTTGCAAGGAAAAGTCAAGAGTTGGTTCAAAAACCTGCTTGCTGTGAGCATCTCATATTTCCTGCAGTTTGTCAAAGTTTTCCTCGAAAAGTGGGTGGTCAAAGAAAACCTTTTCCTAATCCTAGAAGATTATGACCAGCTGAAAAGATGGCTAGGGGAGACAATACAACCGTTTTCTGCCAGATTTAATCAATTCTATTGTTCGATACCTGTTAATATAATACCTCCTCCTGGCTCAACTCTCTTACATTACCCGGATGCCTTTGATCCGGAAATGGAGTTTCAGCTGAGAGAAAGGAACCTCGCAACACTTGAAGAGATGCATAATAGTGTAGTAGATGTAGAGGCTAATCTGCTGATTAGAAGGGCAAAGCTGAAGGAAGAAGAGAGGGAGAACATTTCAGAGCACCTGACATCTTCAGAGGTAAAGCTCGACATTTTGGTAAGTAAAATAGAGGAAATGATGCAAAATATCACCATGAAAGATGAAATTTTCATTCAAGATCACCATGACCCACTTATTGCAGAAAAATAAGAGGTTGTTGGCCCTAAACACTTTCCTGCTAATCCTAGCTACCATAGATCGAAAAATCGATTTGTAGATCAATCCAGGGAGAAACAATCTGCTGATTTAATGTGTATGTTTGATGACATTCCTTCTTTTGATAATTTGCCTAAGTATGATTAGTATGATGAAAATTATGTTCTCCAAATAGAATCTAATCTTGCGGACCAATCAACATCTGGTTTGTGGGAGGAGGAAGTTCAGTTTCAGCAGCTTGAATATAGTGATCAGCTGATGCATATTAGCTATGGAAGTGAGGAGGAAAGTGCAGAAAATTTTGAAGTGAAGGATCTTTGCCTCTTTGTTTTACTTCATTTAAGTTCATCAGAGAAAAATTTCATGCAATTAGAAATAAGCAGTAATTAAGTTTTGATCTGGACAATCAAGGGGGCAATGAAATCCTTGATCAAGACTCCTCAGCTCTAGATTTGCAGCCACCAAATTCCATTGAATTTAAAATTTCAGATGAAGGCTTGGAAGTTGAAACATATGATCAAATGATGCAAGATGATTTTGTACCATTATGTTTTGAAGAATTTCATTTTTTAAAGGAAAATTTTCATAATGTCTCTAAAGAAAAGGATGATAAGCCTGTAGAAAGTCATGCAGTATCATTAGAACTAATGGAAAATAGGTTGTAGCAGTCTTTTCAAGTTTTTCATAACCCTATATCTGATGTATTAGATGATATCTACAGTAAAAGTCCTTCTCCATTAGCTAGCTGTGAGCCTGAAAAGAGTGTTTATATAAACTTGATCAGACTACCGGTTTCTTTGTCATTTTCAACAGGAGTCTCATTACAAAGTTCATCTGAACATTTGTAGCCATATCAGGAAAGTAAGGGTAAAGATGAAAAATCATATTCATGTCATGAAGACTACCTAGAATATAGAAGTAATGTATTAGATGGGCTAGAAATTAAAATGTATTCCTATGAAGATCCTTTTGCAGCATTTTTGAGGTCAGTTAGTGGGCTCATGCTTTGCAATTTCACTAAGATTCAATATGTTGATAAGTTTTCATGGGAGTTTCCTTTCAGTAGTTCTTTCTTCTTGCTCATAAGCAAGCACTTGCAGAGAATTGAACTAGCAGCTAGAATGCTTAAATGGTTGCATTGGTTGTTCCATTTCACTTGATCAGGTGATGAATGGATCAGTTAGAGTAGGTTTTATTGAATAAGCTCAATTTTGAGCATATTTTTCAGTTAGTTTTCAGTCAATTTTGAGTTTTTCTTGTGTCAGTCTATTTCATCCAAGTTATCAGTTTTCAGTCATGTTTATTATTTTGAGCTTTTGATCGTATTGGCCCAATAGATAAGGCTAGCTGGTCTATATTTTTCTTGACACCACTTTCAGAGTTCCCATCCCCAATAAGGCTATCACTGATGGTAGCCCTAAAATAAAAAAAATTCACTTTTCCTAAGTTTCCATTACTTGCTCATTTTCATAATTTGTTGAATGACCATCAGTCATGAGCTTTTATCACTTGTTTAGTCATGTCACCATGAATTTCATTCAGTCAAGGTTGCCATTAGGTCATTAGGGTTTCCAAGGTCCAATAAAACTTCATTTCCACTATATAAGACCAACAAGTAAAGGCTGATCTAATAACATCTCTTCACCATAAGAAGATGATTTGTAAAAGAAAAATTATTGTTTCAGCATGTAATTTTGGTTTTAAAGATGTAATTTTTAATTTTCATTATGTAATTTTATATTTTTAAATATGTAATAAGTTCTCATGGTTCCAAGCCAGCTGGATACTCAAGGTTCCATCATCCAAATTAGTCAAAGTTCAAAAAGGCATCAGTGTCCCTAAAAACTTCCCATCACTCCTATCCCTCAAAATCATCATTTTCCACAAGCACTAAACCTTAAGTTTCCTCTACCATCGAGCTAGGGTTTGCTATCGAATCAGAGACATTTGAGCAAAATAGGCATAAGGGAGGTCATTTCAACAATTATGTGGCCATTCCAACTCATAAACATTATGTCTCCATCATTTTTCAAGAAGTCATTCCAAGGGACAAATCATTCTCCACACATAGGGCCAGTTTTACTTCAAAGTATTTTTTTGACCAAATGGAGATTAATTTCACAATAATTAAAGAATTTTTTGTCCATCATAGGCCATGGAACAAAAACCTCCTTTAGGTTTTACACAGGTGTTATGGTTTGGGAGGAATGCTAAAAATATAGTTTCTACAGGAGAGTTGCTACACGTCTGGAGTGGCCTTGGGAAAATCAGTGTGTCTCCTAGCTGGAGTGTACAAATGACTTGCTTGATAAGTCAAGTGCTAACTAGACAAAGAGAGATTTCCAATGAGCTATCATGAGCTCAATTTGGAGTTGTGGAAGGCCTCCAAAAGTTGCTTGCAAGAGCACACTGCATTTTTTCACCCCCATTCTGCACTTTTTGACGAGTCTTGGGAGAATTATTTTTTGAGGGGCTATACTTGATCATTTTTAGTTCTTGATAGGTCCATTGTGCAGCCAATAGAGATATATTTCCAAAGAGATATCATGAGCTCAATTTGGAGGTTGGGAAGGCCTCCAAAAGTGTCCTTGAAGTGGCACTACGCTTTCAAGAGAGTGGCGTTGCGCGTACAGAGGGCAACGTTGTGCTTTTCCTCCATTGGCATTGCACTTTTGGGCAAGGCACTGCACTTTTGCCCAGCAAGCCCTAAAAGCATAAAAACAACTCCAAACTCTCCCAAAATTTGAAAAAATTCTTCTTACACTCTCTATCAAGTAAGTAACACAAATTTGTTGCCTCCTTGCACTCCTAAACATTGATTTTATAGTATTTTTGTTCCTAAGTGAAATTAGCATTTTGCTTACGTGAAAACCCTAGTTTTGTTCCTAATTCAAAAATTTGATACCCTAATACCTTGAGTTTCCTTCCCACATATATAAAAACCCTATCAATGCCACTACACTATCATTTCCTAATCCCTAAGTCCCTTTTCCTAAAAACCCTAAGTCCCAGGCTTTTAAATTCCTAGTCAACCACTTCCCCAAACCTATAATTTAATTATCATTTCCAACTCCCTTGACATTTAAACATCCTATCACCTCCCAAAGTTCCATAATCCCTTCCCCCATATCCCTAAATTTTCCCTAAACTATCCCAACTCCCTAAACCTACTATCCTACTCCCTTCCCTTCCCCTTTCCCCTAGGGTTTCTAGACATAACATATACCATGGAAAAGGAAAGAGACACCATCAAGCAGGAAAGAGACAGAGACATTATGGAGGAGGATATAAAAATAGAATAAGAGAGGAGAATATGTCACAAAGGACCCAAACCACCAAGAAGAAACCAATAACAAGAGAAAACAAGAAGGCATTGGAGAAGGAGAAGCTTGAGGCAGAAAACCTAACTTTTGAAGGACAAACTCAAGCAAACCCTAATTTTTCAAAGGAAGAAGGGTAGATTGGAACTACTTGTTGATATATACATGATAGCATAACACACCTTATTTTTCATCTCTAGACAATTTTGAGGAAATTTGGAGGAAATTTGAGAAATTTAAAAAAATCTTTGAAGGCACATTTTCCAGAAATGTCATGTTTTAGACACCTTTTTCTAGATAATATTGTGGACAATAAGAGAATGATATTGGGAAACTGGAAGAGGTTTTGGTTCACAACATACCCAAGAACAAACACCTCTCTCAAGTTTTCAAAACACCTCATGGTTAGAGTGATATTGATCCATCTCTGAGGCCTATTTTTGAAGAAAACTCAAAAATTCGACAGAGTTGCACTGTCAAAAGCGCAACACACTTTTCCTAGGGACCTCCAATAGACAAATGGTCAGCACCATTAGATTTAGAAGGAAATTTACAGTCAGGAAAACAACTTTTCTAAGCTTTTTTGGGTCAAAGGAGCAGTCAAAATGTCAAAAAACACTCAACAAATTACCTTTATGCCCTGTTTTGGAGGCTGGCACTGCGCTTTTGACCAGTCATGGGAGAATCCGTTTCTGGAGGGTCAAATCAACTCCATTTTAGAAACCAAGCATAGATATGGAAACTAGACTGGTCAGGATTTCCAATGCGCTATCATGAGCTCAATTTGGACACCTGGACCCCCATCCAAAATGGTGCTAAAGTTGGTGTTGTGCTTAGAGCAGTGGCGCTGCGCCTTTGACACATTTTCTTAGTTTGCTAATATTTCCTGATTTTCTCACTTTTTCCAGTATGACCATGGTCAATGAAATTTTTACCAATGTAAATCATGAATGTAAAAGTAATTATGATGTGGTTGACTTAACTAGAGGTAAATACATTAGGTGAAAAGTTTTGATGACATGTAATGAATCAGTTTGCAAAAAGTGAGGGATGAGTCAGTTTGACCTCCCTACACTCTAGGTATCAGTTCAGTTTTTGATGGAACTGCTCCTCCTCTCATGGATTTGACCCCTGAGGCTGGGAGAGGTTGTTTTATGTCTATATATTTTAATTTTTGACTCATTTCAGAGGTTGGATGTTGTGGTATTGATTAAATACTCTAGTATAATCAGTATTTGGTAGGAAATTAATGAATGAGTTACAACTATTTATTTTAGATACCCGTGGTATGGAAATTTAACATTGTTCTTCTTATGTCTAATTATGTATTAATTCTTTGTTTTATGATCCACTTCATCTCTGTAGTATGTTTATTTTCAAGTTGATAAACGTAATACATCTCTCATGCTCTGTTTTGGGAAAATCTTCATAGTTTGTTCAATTTCTTCAGTTTAGAAAAAATACATGCTTTTCCTTCCTATTTATAGCTCCTCATCAGTCTAATCCATCTCACCTTGAAACCCTAAAGTGTTAGGATTTATACCTACCTTTCCCCATTGAATCTCTGCAACCCTAATGTTATTTTCCCTGACCTAATCACCCATCTAGCAAAACCAATTCAAACAACAAACCCATGTACTCATACCTAGCCTAAACTTCTAATTCATCCAACCCTCTTAGCTGTGACTTTGTGGAGAGAGCCCTCTCTAGTTTGGTAGGGCTAGCTACCAAGCTAAAATATTGGTTTGTGGTTACCTCTGTTTGGACTCTTTCTCAGCCTTGGAGATTCGGTGGAGTGATGACAGGTACTATGGCATAAAAATTGGAGCTTCCTACTTCTTCGAGAGTGCATCCAATTTTCCATGTTTCATGCTTTAAAAAGGTTATAGGTTACAAACTTCCAGTTCAAAAAATATTTCCAGAACTTGATGAGGAAGGAAAAATCATATTGGAACGTGAAGCAATCATGGAAACAAGAACTCAACAACTACAAAATCAATAATTTCAGAGTATCTCATCAAGTGGAAGAACTTACCCACTGAAGATTCTACATGGGAGGATGAGAATTTTATATAAAAGCATCCATAGCTACTCAAGAGTTGAGGACAATACTTTTTTTAAGAAGAGGGGCATGTTTGGTCCCTATATTACTAGTGTAGTCCCTTATTGTTGTTAGTGTAGCCCCCTTATTGTTATTTTTGTACCCCTGTAACCCCAATACTGTTATTATTGTGCCCTTACATTACTATTGTTAGTTTGGTTGGGATTATATTGTGACCCCATGGACTCCTATATATAGAAGGAGGTTTTTTCATTTGTATCATCCAAGAATTGTTCATTTATGTAATGTAAAGGAGGTTTCCCACTTGAAGTGGTTTATTTCTAAGGCGTTGATCTCTCTTTTCTTCTATTTTTGGAGTTGGTTTCATAATAGTTTACATATTAGGACATGGAAATTACATGAAAAATTCATTAGCACTTTTAGGCTGAAATTTCCTCTAATGCAAACTTGTAGGGAGCTCCAACTCCTTGTTGTGCAAGCATCTACTTGCAAATTCTTTCAGATCCTTCTTTCCTCAATTTTCATACTCACCCTTGGGGCATTACATACACTCCCATTTTTCTATTTCTGCAATGTTTTTGTTGCTTATAAAGCTTCATATTTTCGATTCTTCACATGCACGACTGCTTCTATACTTGGCTAATTTTCAAATATATTTGTTAGCCTGTAGTTAGACATAAAATTTGTTTCATATTTCATTTTTCTCACGTTTTTATTCATTTACTCTCATCTTTGTGTTCTCTTAGTTGTTCAATTAGTTATAACTATGTGATCTTTGTGTTCTTCATTATCTGCATGTTGTTTTTTTTCTCAAAAATAAAACTTTGACTTCTTCAGCCTGTCTGTTTAAATTAGGATTTCAACTATCATTTTGTGCTTGAATGCTAATTTTCTAATAATTGGCACTGCAATTCTAATTTTTGCACTTTGAATGTTCCAATATGACCAAATAACTTGAATGCCAAATTTTGCAGTCCCTTACCTTAGCACCTGGATCTCATGCGCCCAAGGGCTAGAACCATAGGATTACAACCTTCATTTGCTAAGCCCTTGGTATTATTTCACCACAGTACCAAGTCCTTCTTTCCACCTGCCTATCAGAGTTTGCTAAGGCCACATTGTAAAAAAAAATCATTCAACTGTAGTGGGATTTTTCCATGAAGTGTCAGCCATTTTTCCATCCCATCCTCGAGTCCTTAGGTCCTTTCTCCAATCCACAACGTAAACCCTCCAGTGCTACACAAAAGGATATATGATCAACTATTATGCCACCGTCTCATTGGTTACTGACAAGTTTTTCATCTCGTCCTTGGGTCTCCAACCCAATATGGTAACCAACCTCCACAAACAATCATGATTTGTGCACTGAGGATTAAGGTTAATCCTCATTTAAAATGAGTTTACACCTTAGCTGTTTTAACATTTTCAAACCTTACAAAACTGGCCCATAGTGCAAATATTAATATTTTTTTACCTTACTTGCCACATCATCTACTTACCACATGTCATGTTATCACATCACAACGTCATTTTTTCAACCACATCACCTTTTCCATGTCATCCCATTCACTCCAGTGCCTTT